>CM035441.1:58110106-58145106 GCA_020310875.1 Ceratopteris richardii | reverse complement strand
CGTGTTTTTGGTTGTCTGGCATATGCATTAGTGCTTGAACAACAACATAGGAAATGGGATGATAAAGCAATAAAATGTATTTTTGTCGAATATAGTTCTGAAAGCAAAGGCTATCGTCTATATCATCCATAGACTAAACGCATTTTGGATAGCTATGCTGTTTTTTTGTGGAAGATGCTATTCCGCCATTACTTTCATGTACTAAGGAGACATCACTTAGCTCCAAAGACATGTATGACACTTTGCTGGCAACTTCTCAACCTTTACAGGTTTCATGTGATGATGCAGATCATTCCATTGTTTATGCAAATTTACATGATGCACTTGTTCATGAGAGAGCTTACATAGAGGAGGCAAAAACTATGCCAAAATGGCTAGTGCAAACTTTGAGTGACAACAAATTAGATGCACCTCTCTCATATCGTACTCATTTTGGCTCTCATAGTGCTTCTTTTGCATCATATTGTTATGCTATGGCTGCCTCTACTATGTGTGATGAGAATGAGCCTCTTTCGTTTGATGAAGCACAAAATTCAGAAAATTGGATGGCTGCTATGCAATCTGAATATGATGCTATAATGAAGAATAATTCTTGGTCTTTATGTGACTTGCCTCCTGGCAAGAAGGCCATTGGCACTAAGTGGGTATACAAGCTCAAGCGTAAGCCTGATGGAAAAGTTGACAGATATAAACCTAGGCTTGTTGCAAAGGGTTATGCTCAAGAAAGAAGCATTGATTTTGATGAGACCTTTGCTCTTACATGTCGGTTCATGTTACCATCAGATGCTTTGACATTTCCAATCTTCTTAACAGAGTGTCTAGTGTCATCACCTGTCTCCACTTCATGCTTCCTTTTAGGTTCTTCAAGATCGGATAGCAATGCTACATTTCGAGCCACATAATCGGAACAACCAGAATCAATATAGAAAAGATGTTTATCATCTTTACCTTGCTTGGATCTCATGTTCATGATCAGTAGAGAATCCTCTTGGTCTTCTGTGTAGTTGTTATAATCTCTTCTACCTCTAAAGCCTCCTTGATCGTTGTTGTTGTAGCATTGGTTGTAGTTGTGATGGTAATTGCTTCCTCCATTGTTTAACCTGCCTCTAGATTGTCCATAGCCTCCTCTATGGAAGCCTCTTCCTCTCTGATTCCTTGTGTTCTTGAAACACTCTTCAGTGGTGTGGTTGGTCAAGCCACATGTATTGCAAGATGAAGAGTTGTATGGTCTCCCCCTGCCTTGCTTTCCTCCTCTGCCCCTTCCTCTAGTACCTCTTCCTCTACCTGTGAAATTCACTTGTGAGGTACTTGCCTCTTCTTCATTCTTTCTACCTTTGCCTTTATCTTTACTCATATTTCTATCTATGTAAAGTGCAGAAGATTGATTACCTCTAGAGTTATCTCCATTCTTGTTGAAATTTGTCTCATGTGTGAAGAGTTTCCCCATCAATGTGTTGAGGTGAGGTATCTCCATATCCATATATAAGTCCATTGCTGTGGTGAAGGACTCCCACTTATCATCAGCCTTGATGCCATTTATGATCTGCCTTACTGTCTTCTCTTCTTCCATCTCTTCTCCAATGCTCCCAAGTTGGTCAGCTACATTCTTCATCTTGTTTACATAGTCACCTACATTTTGCTTTGGTTGCTTCTTCAAGGTTGTGAACTCCATCCAAAGTTGGTTCTTCCTAGCTCTTGTATTTGATGAGAAGTATGAAGAAAGTACTTCCCAAGTCGCTTGGGAGGTCTTGCAATTACTAATGTGAGGTAACAAGAAATCAGATATTGAGTTAAGTATATAAGACCTGGCTAGGGTATCCTTTGCACACCATGTAGTTAGCCTTTCTTGCTCTTCTCTTGTAGGTTGATGTTTGCTTCTGAATATAGGCATTTCCTCATCTCTAGAGATGTATCCATATAAACTTCTTCCTTGGAGATAAGCTTGCATCTTTAGCTCTTTAGGGACCATGTTGGATAGTTGCTCCTGTCCAATTTATCAATGAATGATGGAAATCCATCTCCCATTTTGCTTCTTGTTGCTCTGATACCATTGTCGGAGGAGATGGTGGATAGATTCTAGAGATGAAGTGGTGTTGCAAAATCCTGCTTCACGTCAGTCAAAAACAAGTTGTGGAGAGTATATCAGACCCCTTGAGCTTCACAACAATCCCAAATAATCACTTATGTGCTTTGGAGCATGATCCTCTAATCAAAGGATCAAAATAGATAAGCAGAATGTTCAACCAAGAGCCAAGACTTGCTATTTTGGTCTCTGCACATATTCAGTAAAATGAAGAGTGCTCTCAACCTCCTACCAATTGACTAAATTCCTTTTGGGAGTATCTAATTAACTTAGATAGCTACCAATCACAAGTTATTTCAACAAAAATAATCAAGTGTACACCGAGAATGATGCTTAGCAAGTTGGAAGACTAGCCCGACATTTTCGGGGTGCTACAGTATGCAAACCAGTGAGCAGTAATGTGAAGATATCTCGAGATTGGGAAAAGCAATGAAACTTTGTAGCTATAAAATAGATAGTGTGCTGAATCTATAGCACTTTGAATCACATCAAATGATCAACTATGCACTGAGAACAAGCTCTGAGAAGTTCAGTGTTCTCAAATGATCATAGCAAAGAAGTGAAGTAGAGATATGATCAATGTGTATGTATTAGATCACATAGAAATACAATGACATTGGCAATGTATAATTGCACAAAGTGAGGGTAGTGATGGAGCTATGGAGTGAGCTCTCTAATCACAAGAAATCCCTCTCAATTGATCTCCAAATCGGGCTCATTTCCTCGCGAGATTTTGATCCACTTTTATAGCTATAGTTAGAGCCAAGTTTTGAATTCAAATTCAAGCTCTCACCATAAAGTGAGTCCTAATCTTTAGGCTTTACTTTCTCATCTATCAACTACCACGAATTCGAGATTTGATTCCTCCTAACTCCATGTGGGATTAGTGCAATTATCATATGCACTTTTACAATGATAAAATTAATTGGTTTTTACAAGGGAATAGTCATATGTGCCTATAAGAGATACATGCTAATTGTCCAAGTATGTAGGCTTGGACTTATTTGCACCAACAATGCTGATGGTTTATGCTAAGGTGCTGCTCCATCTCCTCTCGCACGCACTTGTGTGCAACTTTAGGTTGGTAAGTTACTGATTTTCTCTTACACACCTATTTTCTTGCTCTGACAGGTTATTTCCAGCCATCTACTTCAAGAATTGAAGTGTTCGCATCTATCAACATCAGAGGAAGGAGTTATTACAGCTGTACAGCAGTACATGTTTATCTCGCTTACACACAGCACGTAGGCTGTATATTCCTTATTCAACCTGTTTCTCATCCCTTTTCGTACACAGACTGGCATTTTTTACAACTTTAGGCAGTTTTCGCTCAACTTTTGTACCTAGAACCAGTCAATTTCCAGCCCATTACATTCTTGTGTACAAACACACAATGTATAGTCATTCTTTCCATTCAAATTATTGTTTAGTAGAGTGTTCCACTTGTTTTACATCTCTGTCTCACTGTCTATTGTCTATATTCTCTCATCTATCTTATTTGGTTCAAGCTGTGTATATGCGCTTGGTTTCTAGTGTGTGAAAGATCCTCTGAACCTGTGAGGGCCTACCTACTTCCAGCAGATTAAGACAATCCAAACTATTACTAATGATAGCTTTTTATCAAGTGCCCTGGCAAAGGGGACACCAGTGTCAAAGCACTGGAATACTTTCAACACTCAGATGGCTCAAGTAGCTTGAGTTGGTGCTCTGATCTCAAAAGATACAGCTATGGTAGTTTTATTGAAAAGCTTGACGACTTCTTTCAATGTGATTATAACCATGCTTCAAGCAATTTCCAAATCCAACCCTGAAAGGAATTGTGTATATATTGAAGAAATAAGAAATGAAAAACACGAAAAATATTCTTTTTCTAGGTCAGGTCAAATCAAAGAATATGAAGAAAATTCATGCAAGCACTGTGCAAAAACAAATCATTCATGAGTCAAAGTGCTTCAATGTCTTTCCGTCATCATGAAAAATATTGCTTCAAGTTTGAGGGAAAAAGAGGATGTTGCCGAAGAAGAAAATAAAGTTGAAAATATTCGTACTAAATTATAAAGTCATAATATATATGTATTGGAAATTTTTGGATATGATGCATAAGAGTAAAACTGACCTAAGTGGTTGTGTTCGCTTTCTTGCTTTTCCTTGCGTCATTGTGATCTTTGTCAATGACTTTCAAGTACTTTCCTTTGAAGAGGATTGTCTAAATAAAGAGAGAAATAGAAGACTGTTTTTTCAGCAATTTGCTGATATAGTTTTGTTATTTTTATGTTTTCATTCTACATCCTTTTAAGCTTTCTATATTTTTGGAACACATAATTGTAATCTCTTGTTTCTCTTTCACATCTTGTGTCCTTGGAGCATTTACTCCTAAACAAGTATCTTTTCAATCATATTCTATTCCTCTTATATTAGCTGGCTATGTATACTTCTTTTTCTCCAACACATTGTAGATGCAATTAATCATCAATAATCGTTTAAAATCTGAAACTTTAATGTCCTATGATTATCAAATTCCCATGCACATCTTTAAGCAGGTAATATGATCTTCAACGTCTGAGACAGATTTCTTCAGTTCTACCATGATTCTTTTAATTTAATCTAAACTCAACCCTCAACTTGTGTACTCATTAGTAGATATACATGAATGTTCCAAAAATAATGATCGAAGTTATTTGTGAATATAATAAGTATGCATGATTGATATAATGATCTCGAGTATTGGAAATTCTTGGATATGATGCATAAGAGCAAAACTGACCTAAGTGATTGTGTTCGCTTTCTTGCTTTTCCTTGAGTCATTGTGATCTTTGTCAATGACTTTCAACTACTTTCCTTTGAAGAGGATTGTCTAAATAAAGAGAGAAATAGAAGAATATTTTTTCAGCAATTTGGTGATATACTTTTGTTATTTTTGACATCATTCTACATCCTTTTAAGCTTTCTATATTTTTGCAACACCCATAATTGTAATCTCTTGTTTCTCTTTCACATCTTGTGTCCTTGGAGCATTTACTCCTAAACAAGTATCTTTCCAATCATAATCTATTCCTCCTATATTAGCTGGCTATGTACACTTCTTTTTCTCCAACACATTATAGATGCAATTAATCATCAATAAGTTTAAAATCTGAAACTTTAATGTCCCAACTAAGTTACTCATAATTCATAAATTATGACCCAATTTACCAAAAAAATAATATGATTATCAAATTCCCATGCAGATCTTTAAGAAGGTAATATGTTTTTCAACGTCTGAGACAGATTTCTTCAGTTCTACCATGATTCTTTTAATTTAATCTAAACTCAACTCTCAGCTTGTGTACTCATTAGAAGATATACATGAATGTTCCAAAAATAATGATCGAAGTTATTTGAGAATATAATAAGTATGCATCATTGATATAATAAGCATAAAAACAGATATACGCCCAGAGTCATACCGGTTTGGTTCATCTGGAAGATGTAGAGACTAAAAATGATAAGTAACCCACATCTAAGAAACTATAACTTTTGCGGTATAGGTTTACCTGCTGCAGAAGATGGATGGACATGGAGCAGAGTGATAATGTCCCGGCTCCGGATGACATTGAGCATGGCCCAACCAAGGGCCATGCGAGCAGACTCACCATCATCTACTACGACGACTATCCTTCTTGGCTCTGGCCTATCACAACAAAACATTTCAGAGCCCACGATCGATCCATCCTGCAGCCTGTCATCTGTTATTTCTTTCTCTAAAGCTTCTTCCAGTTTTACTCTCAAGGTGAATACAGGTCAAACCTTTCAGCGAGCCTTCTATCCGATACCAAACTCTGAAAGCTCCTGTCTCTTGTTGCAATCTTATTACAAGAAGAAACAAGAAGTCGTGTTGCTCATCTTCGTCTTCTTGAACATTCTCTTCACTACTGCTTTACATCATTTTCCCTATGTCGTATCGAATAGGAAAAAATTATAGCCGAGAGTATCACCCTGATTATTCCAGAATGTTTGAGCTTACATAGACACGCGATTAAAACATACGCCAATCGTCTTAGAAGATCTTCCGGATAGAAAATTTGTATCGGGATGACGGCGAATGGGATTATTCGCAAGTGTTTCCCCTTTCCAAAAAATCACAACTGATTAAGTGCTTTTTATGTAACTTTGATTCCTTTACACAGCTGCTTCTAAACTGCAATCATCTGCAACTAGTTCCCCTTTCCATAAACTCACGATCGATCAAGTGCTTTCTATGTAACTTCGTTTCCTTCAGACAGTTGTTTCTAAGATTGATACTTATGAGGATATGGAACTTGCAGCCTAATTTCCTGGCCCGCCATTAACTTGATTGCAGAGTTGAATTTATAGTTCGCCAAGATATCAAGCCGCAGCTTAGAGACGGGCTGGTAGACAACACATACACCTACAAACACGAGCGCGCTTGAGAACAGGTACAGACGAGCAAGGTAAACCGTGGCCCGAGCTAACAAAAGCGTACCAGGTTCGATGATCACCTTGAAATAAAAGAATGGGATCTCCGCTCATCGGACTCTTTGTGAGCGTTCTTCCTGTAGCTCCTAGCTACTGCACGGGGGGGGGGGATTGAGCACGACTCAGCAAGACAATCTTACGTGCAAGATGTGGGAAAGATCAACCTGCAAAAAGGCGTTAGTAATTTACTAAAAATGCGTGTTTCTCTCAAGTTCCACGGCTGGCATCATATGGTCGGAAAAGGTTACCTCACGAGTCACAGCCCACAGGTTATCATAGCCATTTTTCTGACAATGATGATCTTTTCTCGTAACTGACTTGTTGCAGCACTGTTTCTTTCAAGTTCCACGCTGGCATCTGT
This sequence comes from Ceratopteris richardii, assembly GCA_020310875.1. Classification (NCBI taxonomy): domain Eukaryota; kingdom Viridiplantae; phylum Streptophyta; class Polypodiopsida; order Polypodiales; family Pteridaceae; genus Ceratopteris; species Ceratopteris richardii. The sequence continues at coordinate 58,138,186 of CM035441.1, read as the reverse complement.
TTTGAGTCATGGAGCATGGCCCATGACCTTTATTGTTGGAAATGGTCGCCTCATAGGTTAGCATAAGCCTTTTCCAGGCGATGAAGGTCCTTTCTCGGAACTGCTCTGGAAATGACCTTGCTCTTCTGTGAGACCATAGAGCGTTTCGATGTGCATCCTTCCGTCTGGCGGAAGCTGTAAGAAGAAGCGAGAAGATGGAGATGTTTCCTAAATTCATAAGCCCATGCATGGAGCTGATTGGAATCACCAAAACGAGCAGATTGAACGTTTCATGCGTTTGCCGGGTCCAAAATACTTCACTGTCCGACCCCACTTATCTAAAATACACTGTCCGACTCCACTTACCTTAGTGGCTGATGATGTGTTGAAGTTGTGGGAGGAAATCCTTAGTTCAAGTCTTGGCTGGACATTTCCATGAATTTCTCATGATAGGTGTCTCTGTCGAGGTTGGGTGTGTGAGTGTGTATTTTCAACTCATTATACTCTATTAGAAATTTAAAAAAAAAACACCTTCACGGCTTATCTCGAGACAATAAGATGCCTTCAAGAAAATAACAAGAGTTTAGCACTTAGGTCAGGTTGAGAAGAGCAAAAATAAGATTATCTTTTTTTTTTTAATGAAGGTTCGGCAAGCGCTTACTCCCTTGAATTTAACTTTGAAAGAACAACTATACAAACGAGTGGGCATGGTACCCCTAGGACTTCTTGTATCCCACAAAGCAGGATTTAAACAAGATTACAACTCATTTAGAGTGGCGAAAGCCATTACATGTCGGATCCGAAGGTCAAACACAAGACCTCTGCCTCAAAAAGTTAGTGCCAAACCAATCCACCTACAAAACATAGACTAAAGATTATTTTTTTCCCATAGCAAAGAGTTTTTTTTTTATTAAGATGAAAAACAAAGAATATTTAATGACCATCATGCAATTAAAAAGCTATCATTCCCTCCCTCTGATATAACCGTGGAACCGCTATGACTCACATTTTATATAGAATATATATGTTGCCTCCAACACATTCTTTGTATGAAATACATACATTGCATCTTGTATGGATCACATGAACTATCCATTTGCGTGATCGAAATTCATATATGATTGACTATATGATTGCCTTTTATTCTTATTTTAATCATCTTTCATGAATTATCTATGAAAGAACCTATTGCATCACACATTGTTTCCCACCAAAATGTCGTTGACTTTCATGACAATCTTGCACTTGAGAGACAAAGTGTGTCGTTTTCCTTCACCTTTTCTTTCACATTATAGAGCTTCATAATTTATTTTCATGTCTCCCTAACGCTCCTTCACATCACTACCCTCAACCTATCAAAAGACATATGGCATGGGCAACACGTGCGAAGGGCATCTCTTTTCTTTTTTTTAATGGAGGTACAGCTGAAGCTTATTCCCCCTAACTTTAACTTTGATATTACAATTGTACAAGGTGAATGGGCATGGGACCCTTCTTCTCTCACAAGAGCAGGGGTTAGACTGGTTTGACACAAGCTTACTCTTGAAAGCAATGTCAAAACTATCCAATAATGGTCCAAAAATTGGTCAAAAGCAAAACATAACAGATGTCCCTTCACAACAAAAGACATTGGGTGCCTTGATTAGCCCAAGTGTCTCCCAAAGCACCCACAAGAGTTCAAATCCCGTGAGTGACACATCAAAATTCCTCCACATGGAGATCTTTAAGAAAAGCAAAATAGTGATAGATTTGCAGGGAATAATCAATGGGCGACGCTGATAACTTTTCCGTGTTATTTTTTTCAGACGATCGCATAGCAGAGATTTTAGCGATGGCTTTTGATTTACTGCTTTTATGACATGCTTTTCATAAGTCTCAAACTTATACAAGAAGAGGCCTTGGCCTATTGTTAATCACTCAAGGAGCTTAAGTGCTCAACACAAGGAGAAGGTCTTCTTGAAGAGAGAGTGTTCACACACTCTCGAGGAGGTGATCACTAGGAGGCTATCTTAGAGGAGGAGTTCTCACACTCTTGGAGGAGTTGTGGTTTACTTTAGGAGATACCTGGAGGAGATTTTGCCAGCTTACCATCAACATCCATTGTTGATTTACTGTGAGTAGCAAGAATATTTCTGTTCTTACTTGTCAGGTCACTTGTTTCTGATTTAGGTTGATTAGAATTTGGGTTTGTTGTACAACAGTTCTAAACTTTTCTTATTAGCCATATTCTCTGTCTCTCACACACACACACTCTTCATACCTCTTAAGCACACAATTTCTTGTATCTAGTTCCTATTTCTGCCTCGATATGGATATTGTAAGTTTGTATCATATACACACATTGTAATTTGACATTTAAATATAGATAGTGTAGGTGATCCTCATAGCTTACCATTACACTTGAAATCGCGTTTATTCTATCTCTATCTCTCACTCATCTATTTTTGAGTCTTAAGGTGTTTATGTTAAGGTCCATCTGTTGGAAGATATATTGCTATGGAAGTTAAGAGGCATATTGTACCCCAAATCAGGTCTTGTAGAATCTCTCATCAAGCTTGGTTGGAGTCAGAGAATCTCTATCAGAGCAAAAACCTTGCTAGGAAGGCTCATCGAAGGAGACAACTAGCCAACACAAGGATGAAAGTTGGTGAATCAGTTCAGACACATATTTTAAAGCTTAAAGATTTACAAGATCAGTTACTCGATGTTCCAGCCAACATTTCAGATGAAGAGATGGTAAACACACTTCTAAACTCACTTCCATCTACATATCATGCTTTTGTTACTTGTCTATCTCTCTCTACAAGAGATAGAGAAATTTCATTTGAAGAGCTACAGTTCTTGTGACATCAAGATGAAGATCAACAAAAAGGTATGAAAGAGAATGATGAAGCCATGTTATCATTGTCAAAAGGCAAGAAGAAGATGGAGACAAAGAAGGAGCAGAAGAGTCTGCAATCCAAGAAGGATAGTAAGTCTTCTAATCCACGTTCTTATAGTCCTTTTCCTAATGCTTCCCCTCTACACCCAAAGAAAAGTCTTCAACTACATCTGATTCAAAGAAAGGAGTATGCCATTACTGTAAGAAGCCAGGTCATTTCATAGCGGAATGCAGAGCAAGGATTTTCAATGAGAAGAAGAAAGCATCAAGTAATAGTGTTGAAGATGATCCAAAACCTAAATCTTCAAAGGTAGATTCATATGCATGTGCCACTATTGAAGAGATAGCTTTTGATCAAGCAGCATTAAATGCAATCTCAAATAATCCTTGGATTTTTAATTCTCGAGCTACTAAGCATATGATAGGTTGTAGAAAGGTATTTTCTTCCCTTTCAAACTCTTCAGGTAGAAGAGTGACCATTGCAGATGGTCATGATTTGGATGTTGTTGGTGTTTGAGAAGTAAACCTTAAGTCCAGAGCAGGTGGAAATTTCATAATTTCGAATGTTCTCTCTATCTCAACTTTCTTGTCGGATGGTTATAAAGTAGGTTTTAAGAAAGATTCATGTCAGATCCTCTCACCTGATGAGGAGCATTGTCTACTTCAAGGTGAAAACAGAAGTGGCATGTTTGTGTTATCCAAAATGAGTCATGCTAATGTTGCTAGGTCTACTACACCTACAGAGAACATGAAGTTATGGCATGCTAGATTTGGCCATATCAGTTACACAGTTCTCAAGCATATCAAAGATCAAGGTATGGTGGAGAGTTTGCCTACTTTTGCTTTACCAAATGATGCAGAGTCATGTGAAGGATGTCTTGAAGGAAATCCTCATAATTCTTTTTTCAAGAAGCATGGATACATCACTGCCACAAGGAAGTTGCAGATAATACATTCAGATGTGAATGGTCCAATGAGAACAAATTATATTCAAGGTTTCAGGTACTTTGTTATGTTCATAGATGATTCTCGATATATTCATGGTTTTACAGTCTTAAAGTGAATTCAGAGGTTTTTCCTACTTTCAAGAAGTTCTTAGGTATGGTTGAAAATGAAAGTCAATAAAAGATCCAGATTTTGAGAAGTGATAGAGTAGGAGAGTACATGTCTAAAGACTTTAAGTGTTTTCTTGAAAGACAAAGGTATCTCTCATCAACTCACTATAACTTACATGTCAAAATAGAATGGTATTGCACAGAGAAAGAATAGGATACTTGTTGAGATGATGCAAAGTATAATGTCATCCAAAAGGCTTTCTCCCAAGTTTTGGTTTGATGCAATACATAAAGCTAATCACATTCTGAATAGGTCTTCCACAAAAGCTTTAAAGTTCATCACACCTTATGAAGCCTATTATGGGAAGAAACCCAATGTGAGTTGTTTCAAAGTTTTTGGTTCCTCACCTTATGTTCACATTGAGAAGAAGGATATGGTAAGCTTGATGTAAAAGCCATTAAAGCGGTCTTTATTGGTTATGCAATTGAAAGCAAAAGATACAGATTGTATGTTCCAGATACAAGTGATATCCTACTCTCACGCAATGCATATATTGTAGAAAGTCAGATTTATGATAAGAAGGAAGAGATTCCAGATTTCATAAAGGAAGATGACTATGCATTTTTCAGAAAGGATTTGGATACTTACATTCAGCCATACAAGCGGGTGATGAACCTATGCCAAACCTAAGAGATACAGGTGAAGGGAGAATTTCATTACCTACCCTAGTACCTATCCCATCATAAGTATCTATTGAAGGTTCCGATTCTAGAGTTCCAGAAGAAAACGATACTGAAGAACCATAAAGAATACCACCACTTTTCAGGAATATACCAAAGTGGTTATATCAAAATTGGAAGGAGAGTAATATAAAGGAATACACAAGAAGAACCGGAAGTCAGACTAGGAGAGAACAAGAGACCAAGTAAATAATGCAGAACATTTTGAGATTCATAATGTTTTAGTTCTTACTTCAGTTGAGAATGAACCAGCTAGTGTTCAAGATGCACTAAAAAGTGCTATGATTATCACAAGTCCCAAGATTGAATACAGAGATGAGTGTATCTACATGACACAATAGAAATACTTTGAGAAATTATTGGAAAGGTTTAAGATGACAAATTCTAAGCCTATGCAGACACCAATGGATGTCGATGTGTTATTACACTCACTAGCAGATTCAAAACCATTTGATGTTACATTATATATTCAAGTAGTAGGTTGCTTGATATATCTATGTAATATACGTCCAGACATTTAGTTTGCAGTTTCTCAGGTATCCAGGTTCATACACAGTTAGATGATGATTCAATGGAAATCAGTTAAGAGATATTTGCAAAGATAAGAAGTTTTATAGGTTATTGAAACTTGTATTTGACATTGAAGGGGGGATTGTAGGAAGCAATGCCAAATCTATCCAACAATGGTCCAAAAATTGGTCAAAAGCAAAACATAACAGATGTCTTTTATAGTGCCCTTAACAACAAAAGACATTGGGTGCCTTGGTTAGCCCAAGTGTCTCCCAAAGCACCCACAAGAGTTCAAATCCCATGAGTGATGGATCGACATTCCTCCATGTGGATATCTTTACAAAAAGCAATAGATTTAGGGGGAATAATCAATGGGCGGTGCCGGTAGCTTTTTTGTGTTATTTTTTTCAGACGATCGCATAACAAAGATTAGCGATGGCTTTTGATTTATTGCTTTTATGACATGATTTTCATAAGTCTCAAACTTATATAAGGAGAGGCATTGGCCTATTCTCAAGGATCATCTCAAGGAGCTTAAGTGTTCAACACAAGGAGAAGGTCTTCTTGAAGAGAGAGTATCCACACACTCTTGAGGAGGTGATCACTAGGAGGCTATCTTGGAGGAGAAGTTCTCACACTCTTGAAGGAGTTGTGCAGGTTTACTTTAGGAGATATCTGGAGGAGATTCTGTGAGCTTACCATCAACATCCATTGTTGATTAACTGTGAGTAGCAAGTCTATTTCCATTCTTACTTTCTAGATCACTCGTTTCTAATTTAGGTTTATCAAAATTTGGGTTTGGTGTACAACAGTTCTAAAATGTTCTTATTCTCCATATTCTCTCTCTCTCTCACACACACACTCTTCATTCATCTTAAGCACACAATTTCTTGTATCTAGTTCCTATTCTGCCTTAATATGGATATTGTCAATTTGTATCATATACACACATTGTCATGTGACATTTAAATATAGATAGTGTAGGTAGCCTCATAGCTTACCATTACACTCAAAATCTTGTCTATTCTCTTTCTATCTCTCACTCATCTATTTTTGAGTCTTAAGGTGTGTTTTTAAGGTTCATCTGTTGGAAGATCCTGTAAACTTGTGATTATTGTTATTGTGGCCCACTACCATTTCCAACATATGCTATTTACACCTTAGAATACCAACATTTGGTATCAAAGCATAATTCTCATACACCCTTAACAAGATGAGTGACTATAGACTTGAGAATGAAGACAAGCTTGAGGGCATGTCTAATTATCCAATGTGGAGTTTTATGATGATGAATCTGTTAGTAACAAAGGGATTATGGAATATTGTCACTGGCACTTATCCAAGGCCGAGACAAGTCGGAGAAGATGTTGCTTCATCTTCTAGAAGACCTACTGTTCCTATTTTTGCTCAACAGGAGGTCAATGAACAAGAAGAAACTTTTTCCTCATCAGGAGTTTGTCCTACTACCAGATTAATTCCTACTGAAGTGGAATCTAGATGGGATTCAAGGGATGCTTTAGCACTTTCATATATTGCTATGGGAGTTAAGAGGCATATAATACCCCAAATCAGGTCTTGCAGAACCTCTCATCAAGCTTGGTTGGAGTTAGAGAATCTCTATCAGAGCAGAAACCCTACTAGGAAAGCTCATCTAAGGAGACAACTAGCCAACACAAGGATGAAAGTTGGTGAATCGGTTTAGACACATATTTTAAAGCTTAAGACTTACGAGATCAGTTACTGAATGTTGGAGTCAACATTTTAGATGAAGAGATGGTAAACACACTTCTAAACTCACTTCCATCTACATATTGTGCTTTTGTTACTTGTTTATCTCTCTCTACAAGAGATAGAGAAATTTCATTTGAAGAGCTATAGTTCCTATTACTTCAAGATGAAGATCAACAGAAAGGTATGAAAGAGAATGATGAAGCCATGTTACCATCGTCAAAGGGTAAGAAGAAGATGGAGACAAAGAAGGAGGAGAAGAGTCTGCAATCCAAGAAGGATAGTAAGTCTTCTAATCCAAAGTCTTCTAGTCCTTTTCCTAGTGCTTCCTCTACACCCAAAGAAAATTCTTCGACTACATCTGATTTAAAGAAAGGAGTATGTCATTACTATAAGAAGCCACATCATTTCATAGAAAAATGCAGAGCAAGGATTTTCAATGAGAAGAAGAAATTATCAAGTAAAAGTGTTGAAGATGATCCAAAACCTAGATCTTTAAAGGTAGATTCATATGCATGTGCCACTATTGAAGAGATAGCTTTTGATCAGACAACGTTAAATGCAATCTCAGATAATCTTTGGATTCTTGATTCTCGAGCTACTAAGCATATGACAGGTTGTAGAAAGGTATTTTCTTCCCTTTCAAATCTTTAGATAGAAGAGTGGCCATTGTAGATGGTCATGATTTGGATGTTGGTGTTGCAGAAGTAAACTTAAGTCGAGAGTAGGTGGAAATTTCACAATTTCCAATGTTCTTTATGTTTCGAAAATAAAGAAGAATTTATTCTTTATCTCGACTTTCTTGTCAAATGGTTATAAAGTAGTTTCTAAGAAAGAGTCATGTCAGATCCTTTCACCTGATGAGGAGCATTGTCTACTTCAAGGTGAAAATAGAAGTGGCATGTTTGTGTTATCCAAAATTAGTCATGCTAATGTTTCTAGGTGTAGCTCAGAGATGAGTAGCACCTCCTTTAATGTCAATCCGGGAAGACATGAGGATGGTATGAAGACCACGAGCAAGTGGAAGCACAAGTGTGTGAGTGAGAAGCACACAAGCATGCACACACATACACACACACGCGCACACACAGTAAGATCAAAGAGAGGAAGACAATGGAATCACTTCTATTGCAAGAAAGTTCTCATACAAGCTCAAACTACAAGAAGCTAACCTCTGAAATGAGCTCTCTAGCTCTATTTATAGTTCTTGACTAGCTTTGGCCCTGTTCAGACCTAGTGTCCGGCCTAGTTAAAAATTAGGTTCCGGGGCTTATTTGAGGGCCCAAACGAGATCTAAAAATTATGAAAATTGACAGGCAACTACATCTAAGGCTCCCCAAGCTCGAGGACTCCTCGGCTTGTACAAAATGGAGCTACAAAAAGGTGAAATGATATTTACAAGGGTTCGTAGTGATGAGAATCACTTTAGAATGATGTGGGGGTCTTGAAAAAAAATAAGTTGCCTCAGTGCTAGATCTTCATGTGTGTCCATACTTGCTTCTTCCCGCATCCTGTCAACACTCTCCCCCCCCTAGGGTCTGTCGCCTCTGACAGACCTCTTTTCCGCCGTTTGATCAATGTATTGTTGCAGGAGGTCGGTTGCCAATTCTTGTTCTTTGATTTTTAAACCTCTGATTAGATCTCGTTGCAAAGCCTCCCAATCCACTGTACCAGGCATGTCAGGTTGTGGCATCGTGTAAAGCTCAGAATGCATCGTTTGTTCGCATGCAAAGAGATGGAGTAGATGCGTAGGCCGTGGCGCAAATACCTCTGAATGTGCTTCCCAAAACCCCGTGGTGAACATATCGTCAAATGTTTGCTTGTAGCAGGCAGGGAGATATCTTATGCGTGCATGCCATGCGTAAGCCACTCGTATGCTCGGGGTTGTGCTCATATCATATAGCAGGTCGTAATTACCATTAATAAACCCGGGAATAGGAGGTTGAATACGGCATACATTGCGAAAAGTTTTGAGTACGACCTGCATCATGTCGAAGATCTTGAGCATCATCTGGGCAGCGACATCTGGCATAGGGTGGAGGCGTGGTATCCAATGTCTGATGGTTGCAATCATGTATGACACTGTAGGAGTACCGGTTGGGGGGGCGATAGCGGGGTAATTGAGCCATTCTTTACAGTTTGCGTTATTCTGAACCTTGATGGCAAAAGCTTTCCATGATCGGCGTCTTTGCACTAGCCCAAAACACGGATTGTACCTCAAATGCATGGGGGCATGATCCCATGTTTGAAGCATTTCTGGGTAAGTTTCGAGTAACTTTTGCCTCCACGTTGGTTGGAATATGACCCCTTTTCGTGCCGCTTCTGGTATATCTTCTGGTTCGAACTGTGTGGCAAATGTGGGGCACTTGTTGGTGACCCGTTTGATTTCTGCATTGTAGTCAGCTAACAGTACAAAATAGGGCTTGTATTGCAGTTCTGAACTAGTGATAAGGCGTCTAGGGGCGATGTGCCTGAAGTATTCTGAGTGAAGGATGGTGTCCTCAATGGCCTTCATTGCCAGCATCTGAGTGGATATCCGCTCCTGATGAGTTTGCCCCATCTCCTCTACTTGTTTCATCCATGCTGATGGGGGTTCCTCATAGGTATCTTGACCTTCTTCTGTTACGCGTCCTCCTGGGAATGGTTGAGGCTCGTAGGCGTCGACTAATGCTTCCTCCACTGGGATGGTAACTGCTTCTTCTTCTGACGGTTGCTCTAGTGGGGAAGGGGGTCGTTCGTACTGCATCAACTTCAGTTTTAATTCTGCGATCTGCTGCCGTAACTCCAGCACGTCGTTGGGCGTTGAAGGTTCAGGTTCGGTTGAAGTAGCAGCGTCTGTCATTTCTTTATGCTCCTGTCGGTGTGGTGTAGACTCTTGGGGTCTCTGCAAGTCCTTTAGCTGGTCGGCAAGCTGATCATGTGCTTCTAACAGATTGGCATACGTTTCCAATATTTGTTGTATGCTCTCTGATGGGACCGCTTGAAATTTGACCGGGTCTATGGGTGCTCCCGGGGTGTTCTCCATGGCCGCCTCGAGATTCTCTTGGTTTTGTTGTTGAAGCCGTCTGTTCTCTTCTTGAGCTGCCGCTAGATGTCGTCGTAGCAAAGCCATATTTCGTTGAAGCCTTGCGTTGCGGCCCATCTGATCTCGCAGCTGTTCCTCCATGGCTTTGCGCTCTTCCATATGTCTCCCCTCGAGTTGCGCATTTGTCTGTTCGAGGGCGGATATCTTTCTTTGTGACTCCGTATGACTGAACTCCAAAGCATTGACACGCTCTTGGAGAGTTGCTGAGAGGGTGCAAAGGTCTTTGTTATTTTCTTCCAACAATGTATATTCCTGCTTAAGCTGAGTGGCAGCTTCGAGCATCGTGTCGAGTGCAAGACTAAATGAGGTGGATGCGGGGGTAAGGATGGAAGATGCAGGGGGTTGGGAAGTGGGAATGGGAAAAGTGGATGTTGTGCCTATTGTGTGTGGAAGTGGTGATGTGAGTGTAATAACATGTGATGGTGTTGTGAGAACAGTGGTAGTGGGTGACCCAGTGGATGGTGAGATGTCCATGGGATCAGACATGAGAGAGTGTGATTCGTGAAACGTGAACACCGGGATGGTGGGTGGTGTGATAGTGGTGTTTGTGAAGGTGGGGAAGTGAACTTGGGGAAGGGACTTTTTCTTATGTTCATCAACCTGTCGAAGAATGTTTACAAATTGGGTCCACAAGGAGGGTTGGGTGATTAGTGGGGTGCCCGGGGCAGTTACAAGGGATGGGGTAGGTAGAGTTTGGGGGGAAGGAAATGGAGGGGTGGACGGTAAAGAGATGGAAAGAGTCTGACTAGTGACAGATGGTTGTCCAAAGGCAAGGGGGAAGAATGGGTGACCTAATTGGGGTTCAAAAACCTGAGTGACAGAGATGGATGAGGGTGAAGGAAGGAAAGTGGAAACGGGGGTGTGTACAATGGTCTCACTATAGGAGGAGAATGGTTGTGTAGAAAGACACGTGGAGAGAGGCTCTGAGGGTGGGATAGGAGATGATGGGGGAGATGGGGCATGCGTAATTTCCTCCGGTTCATCATTGGGCCTAGGGCTAATCATGTGCACATCTTCTGCTGTGGATGTAGCTAACGCGGTAGAGACTTCCATCTGAATCATCTTTCCGTGTCGAGGTCGTGTATCAATTCTTCTTTGGTCGTAAGCAGGGTTCTCTTGATAGACCAAGGTTCTCATTGCTTCACTGATGCCACAGGTGTCCGCCAAAAGATTTAGCGATTCTACAAACTGGGGATCGATATGCTCTGAGTGTAACATCTGGTTTACTAGGGCCCTATTTGCTTCTTCTGTCATCTTATGGCGTCGTTGTACCTGCTTGATTGTTTGGTATAGCCGTTTGAGCTGTGCCGTATATGCAGGGGCTTCGTCTTCACTCTCTTCTGGGTTATTCCTTGGTGCCTGCTCCTGAGCTTGTGTGTTTGGACTTTGAGGAGTTGCGTCACTCCTAGCTCCTGTACGCTGCTTGTCTCACCTCGTGCCTGTTCTCTTTGGGTTGATGTCCCCGGATCGATATTGTCAGGGCAACCTTCACTGTCTGATAGATGAGCCGTCTGCAGAAATGTTTCAAAATCAAAATTTTGGTCTTCCGTGAAAGTGGCCATCGCTGCGAATTCTGCATCGGTAGGTAGCGGAGGGGCAGAGGGAGTGGGCTGTACCACCTCTCTTGGTTGAGACTCCTGGAGATGGATTGTGATTGGTGCCACCGGGGCTTCCTCTCTAGTGGAGACTTCGGTAGTGGTTGCTGGAGGGATCAGGACTTGTGAAAGGGATCCACGCATTCTTTTTGCAGGCTGACTCCCTGACTTTCGCCCTTTAAACAATTCTAGATGTGCATACTTTAGGGCTCGAGCAACTGGCACATCATACGCCAGACATCTGTAGATGATTCTAGTCAACGCACAGCAACCATGTAGAGTGGGCTTCCTCACCCCCCGCTTGCCTGCCTCATACGCCTGATCTAAGATCCATACCGGCATCTTAATGGGCAGGCTTCCGGTCTCTGCTAAATACAATCCGTACCATATCTTCTTGTGAGGCTGAGTGAAGCGGTCTTGAGCTGGAAATGCGAAGTGCTGGAGGCACATCCGCAGGGGTATGGCGATGTTGGGGGTGAGGGCGCACATGTCTTTAAGCTTCTTGACTCTATTGCTTTTCATTGATTCTGGTATCAAGGGGTCACGATCTGAAGGCACATGAGTGCCATACATTTGAAGGGCTTCCCTGATTAAGGTTACATTTAATTCAAACTTCCTCATCTCCTCCAGATTAGATAAGGAGGGCACCCAGAATGTGCCTGAATGATCTTTATCCCCGGTAAGTTTCAACGTAGCAATCAAGTAGTAACACCTGAGGAAGTCAGGTTTTGGTAGAGCTGCACTGAAGTAAGTTTGAAGTCCCGCCTTTTGCCAGATCTCTTGAAGTGGAGCTGCATTTTGCAAGGTCTCAAATTCTCTTGAAAAGAATTGGAAGGTCCACCAAACCCCTCCACACTCCATCTTGGACTCCCAGATGTGATCTGCGTCTCCCAAATCCCCTGGCATTTCATTGAACCAATGGGAGTGCCCTTTTACTCTTTCGGTTAGCCCACTGGGTGGATCTGGAATAGGAATCCTTCGCACATTCAAGAGTTCTTCAGGCCTAGCCGTTGGTGGAGCTTCCACTGGCATGGCATCCCAATTGATAGGAGCACCAGATCCTACCTGAGAGCTTGTGCCTGCCGCTGTTGCCATGAGAGTAGGTTGCTTATCTGCTGGAAGACGAAAGGCACATTAGTGTTGCATAGGAAACAGGATGTAATGGTGTTCCCTTCACAATACTAACACGACAATCCCGGAGGTCCGTGATTAGTGGTGAGGTGTTTATGATATGTGTGAGTGGTGATTAAAGGTCAGTGTCATCCTAGATGCATACTTTGGTTATGCAATGGGCTCGGAATGCTTCTACGTTAGTGTGGATGGATTTACAGAATAGGGTCAGGGGGTTTAGTACACCGTTTAATTCTCCACACTTTGATACAGGAGTCGTAGCTCTTAGAGCTAAGGACATGTGAAGATTTCGGTCTGAGAGTGTGATGTATGTGGGATCTTGTGGGTACCCATTTCCAGACATTCCTGGGGTTGATGGGAGTGTGGACAGTGAGAGGTGTAGGTATCCTGTCACTTCCTGAGTTGTTGGCCAAGAGTGCTTGTGAGAGCTGCTTCATCCTTGTGCCTGTAGTTGAAGTAATTTGGGCTTGTAAGCTAGCCTTGGGCACCCATATCTGTCTAGCATTAGGGATGGCCTTCATTGACCGCTTAGGAACCCAAATAGAGATGGTGTGCCTAGGGGTTATATTAGGGGGCTTCTTAGCTTTGTTCCTTGATTGTGAGGCTCGTTTCTTGTCTCCTTGAGAATCTGCGATTGGAGCTGTGGGTCTCCCATCCTTGCGTATCCAGATCTGCTTCACGCCACGAGATGCTCCATGTTGCGCGAGTTGGCGCTCCTTCCTCTTGATCAGCGGTCTCCTTCGTATAGAGTGATGTTCGGTCCGTTCGTTTAGAATCTTCTTTGGATCAATTAGGAACTCCTTCTTGGCTCCTGAGCCTTCAGTAAGATTGACATTTCTCTGCACCATAGAAGTTTGGACAAGCACAACGTGGTTATCTTCGTGTGGATTCCTGGAGGGACCAGGAGTTGTTGCCTGTTCTATTGGTTTGAGTGCTTGATTTTCTAATTCAATTGTGAGACGACTCTGGCCTACCCAAGCCTGAAGAAGTCCACTTCTTAGGTTCAGGTTGACTGCGTAATCATAGATCCAGTCTTGGCCCAAGACAAGAGGTTCGGTCAGATCCTCGTCTTCACACACTAGCACTTTTGCTGGCATGAGGACCTCTTGTATGTTGAGGGGAAGATCCACCTCTCCCATACAAGGGGTTTCAACACCTCCTAATCCTATCAGATATGCTTCTATGGGTTTTACCTCCAACTGCAGCTGCTGGCAATAAGAAAGCCGAACTGCACTTGTGGCTGCTCCTGAATCAATTAAAGCCCTCACGCTTGTTGTGCTGTCCTTTTGTCCTATTTCTAGGGTCACAAAAGGTCGTCGGTCTACTATCTTATGGGTGCGCCCACCTGAAGCCTCACACATGGCCATGTGGTAGCTTGGAGACTCTTGAGTGTCAGTCATAGGCTGGTCCCTTCCTCGTCTCCTCAACTTCATTCTTCTGATACGCTCTAAGGCCTCTGCCTGTGCTTCTTCCCGAATTCGTTTTTCCTCCGCTTTACGTTGCTTAGCAATATTGAGTCGGCTTAGCATCTCCTCCGTGAGGGGTTCCTGATACAGTTTGACTCTGCATCCGCTAATATAGTTTGGGAGGACATCCCCCTCTAAAGTGGCTAGTTGTACTGCTCCACTTGTGGAGATCCTATTAATGATCATAGGTCCATAGCCTCTCTTTTCTAGCTTTCTTGCGTGTTGTTTCAATGTGTAGACTAACACTAGATCTCCTGCCTTCAAGCCCTTATCCTTCACATGGGCATCAAAGTATGCTTTTTGCCGTTTCTTTGCAGCATAGATGCCTGCTGCTGCTCGTAGCCTCGTCTCACCTAAACGCTCTAGATCAAAGATCCTAGAGGACAACTCGTGTCCATTCCACTCATGCTCTTGTGCTACTCTTAAAGCTGGAATTAGGAAATCTAAGGGTAGCACCGCATTTTGTCCGAAGACCATCTGAAATGGGGTGGCATTGAGTACCGTTTTGTAAGCAACTCGGTATGCCCAAACAGCATGGTGAAGTTGTTTGTCCCAATCAGAGCGTTTATTATTGACCAGTTTCGTCAATACGTTACACAGGATCTTATTCGTGCTCTCGGCTTGTCCGTTAGCTTGTGGGTGATAGGGTGCAGACTTCTTATGTACCACCATGAATTCTTGAAGGAGATTTTCAATGACCTCATTCAAGAAGTGCGTTCCTCTATCACTAACCAACTCTATTGGTAACCCATATCTAGTGAACACATTTTCGAATAAGAACTTAGCCGTCGTTTGAGCATCATTCTTTGCCGTGGCTTTTACTTCCACCCACTTTGTAAGGTAATCTGTGGCTACAATAATGTATTCTGCATGGGAGCTCCTAGCTGGGGGGTTGATGGGACCTACAAAGTCTATACCCCACTTTGAAAATGCACGTCCTCCCATCATTGGCCTCAAGGGCATTTCATCCTTTCTTGTCGGATATTGGGCACGTTGGCATGTGTCGCAACTCTTCACATAAGTATGTGCATCCATATGAAGAGTGGGCCACCACAATCCTGAGAAGAGAATAGTCTTAATCACTCTGTCAGGCCCAAAGTGCCCACCTGCAGCACCGCTATGTGCCGTTTCTAAGACTTTTAAGTAGTCTGATTCATGTACGCACAGTCTTAGGTAACCATCCTTGCCTCTTCGATACAGGTTGTCTCCTATTAAAGCATAGTCTTGAGCCTCTTGCTCCATGCTCCGTTTTCTTGCAATACTAGCCTGATTGGTTAATGTTCCTGTTCTCATGAACTCGACCAGTGGAGTACTCCAATCTGGGATTAATGACATGTGATAAAGAGTGGCATGCTCCACTGGGGGTCTCTCCTGGCACTCTGGACAGCTCTGGATCCACTCTTGTACTTCTTTGTCCATGCTAGGCCAATACACTCCTAAGCGTTTTAGATTCTGCAAGGTTCGTTGTTTAGAGTAGTGATTCCCTAGCGGTCCCTCATGGGCTTGTTGCAGCCAACTAGCATGTTCATCATCCTCGACACAACAAGCTAATATGCCCTCGTTATCTTGCTTGTACATGCTTCCGGCTAATATTTGATACTTTAGCGATTTTACAATTTCCTCTTTGCTTGTCTTAACATTTTTATTTGCAGGCCCGAAGGTTAGGACTGGTACCAACTTATTTGCCCATTTAGGTACAACTTCTAAATTGAACAGATAAGCATCGGGCAACTCATCAGACACTCCTTGTGGTGGCTCTCCTGAAGTGATGCGAGAAAGATGGTCAGCCCTAAGATGGGTTCTACCTTTCCTGACAACCACTTCAAAGTCGTATTCCATTAGTAAGAGGAACCATCTTACTAAGCGGCCTGTATTGCAAGGTTTATTGACCAAATATAGTAACGCTTGATGATCAGTGAAAAACTTGAACTTATTGGCCAATAGATAGTGTCTAAACTTCTTCACAGCATATATCATGCCTAAGCCTTCTCTCTCCGTTGTGGTGTAATTTCGTTCAGCTGCATTTAATTGCCTACTAGCATATGCTATCGGCAAATCTAGGTTTCCTTCACCTGTGGGTTGTGCTAGCACACATCCTATTGCATGATTGGAGGCATCCACATGGACATGAAAGGGTTTGCTCCAATCCGGAGTAGTCAATATTGGTGCTGTGCACAAACGTCTCTTCAGCTCATTGAAGGAAGTCTCGCATTCCTCATTCCATTCAAAATTCGTTAACAGCCCATAAAGAGGTTTAGCTATGATGGCATACATGTGGATAAATCTACGGTAATATCCACAATGGCCCATAAAGGCTTGTACCTCTTTCACATTTCTTGGTCTGGCCAACTCTGCTATTGCTCTCACCTTGTCTTCGTCTGTTGATATTCCATTCTTCGAAACAATGTGACCTAAGATCTTACCTTGGCGTACCATAAACACACACTTCTCTGGATTCAGACACACTCGATAATCTCTACACTTGTTGAAGATTTGCCTAAGCTCGGGGATGTGGTGACTCCTTTCTTGGGAATGAGCGCATAAATCATCCACGTATACTTCTAAGCTCTTTCGCAAGAACTCTTTGAAGACATGACACATGAGTCTTTGGAATGTTGCAGGTGCATTGGTGAGCCCAAATGGCATCACACGAAATGCAAAGATTCCCCATTCTGTGGCAAAGGCCGTTTTGTGCTGATCTTCGGGGGCAATGGCTACTTGGTTGTAACCTGAAAATCCATCAAGGAAGCTGTAAACTTCCTTGCCTGCAACACGCTCCAAAAGATGTTCGGTGATTGGAAGAGGATAACTATCTCGGATCGTAGCGGCATTAACTTTTTTAAGGTTAATGCACACTCGCAATTTCCCATTCTTCTTGGGCACCACTACGATAGGGGACACCCATTCAGTATGCTCAATCTCATAGATGAATCCGGCTTCAATCAGCCTGTCAATCTCCTCTTTTATTTTGGCCGCATAATTGTCATTATACGTGTAAGGTTTTTGTTTGGTGGGCTTAGCATCAGCGGTCATCGGAATCGTATGAGAGCAGATCTCTGGATCTACTCCTTTCAAGTCTCTATAATGCCATGCGAACACATCCCTATATTCCCTTAATAGGGCTACGAGCTCTGCTTCTTCTTCTGCACTTAGGTCATCTCCTATGTACGTACATCGTTCTTCGTTCCCTTCAATGGTCACTACAATTTTTTTGGTCTTTTCTTTATTGTCATATGCTTCTCCTATAATGGCCTCTCTCTTAGGCATTCGTACCAAAATTTTCCGGTCTTCCACTTCATATTTCTTGAAATTTTCTGGTACTTCAAACAATGATTCTTCCTCTTCTTGTCTTACTGCTTTCCTTTTCTTTTTCTTTTGACTTCCTTCACTTCCTTTCTTTGAATTTATTGTTTTAATACTCGCAAGGGGTTCTTCTTCTTTTTGGGTTAACACTCCTATGTCTTCTAAGTAGTGTTCCTCTGAGTCAAAGTAAGTATCCATCACAATGGATTCTAGATCATCGTCACTCTCTTCTTCTTCCATGGACTCACTAGGATCACACTCTTCCAACAAGGGCTGACACATGAACACTGAAATGTCATAACCCTCCTCATCACAATGAGGTGTCCATTGTTCTTCATTGACTGCAATGTCCATGGTAGCTAAGATTTCTGCCCAACCATGAGGCTCAAATTCCTCATCTGGAAATATCATCGGTGTATAGGCTGGGTCTTTTATTGGTCTATCTCCTGGGGGAGCTCCTTCTTCTCTCGCTTTTCGGCGCTTTTCCTCTTCCTCCGCGACCTTGCACATCCACAAGTGAGTATCTTCATGCAACCAGGATGGTTCAGGTGAACTTCCAGAATGCACGGAGATAGAGTCTTCTTTCGCTTTGTGGATAGGATTCCACTGTAGGGGTGGTACATCTCTGAAGGTGTGATCCTTCAGATTGACCTTGGTGGTGACCCCTAAGTGCTGTAAGTACAAGGAGTTGGTTCCCCAATCTTGTACTATTTGTAATTGTCGTAGGAAGGGTCTTCCTAGGATCATCTCGTAAACATTATTCTTCTCAAAGTCACATATAGCAAACGTATGTTCAAACTCCACACCACAAGTGGTTAGAGTTATCCCTTCAAGCAATCCGAGAGGTCTTTCAAAATGACCATCTGCCATTTGAAGTTTCATTCTCGTTGGTCTTAAGGTGGGTTTGCCCCATCGCTTCCATAGGGAGATGGTCGCGATAGCAACTCCGGCACCCGAATCCACAATTGCTTTGGTTGTGTAACCTTGATAGGTGATCGGAAGATAAGTGTTACCTTCTTCACCTTCGCTCATGTCTCCTATCTTGTCGAGAGGTATCTCGGGAACTTTCTGCTTAGAGTCTACTTTTGGTATATTGGATTCAAGTTCTGGAACCTGATCCTTCACATGATTCCAGAGCTCCGGTTTTGCCTTGAGCAGCTCCTCTACAGTGAGGTGACATTGAACCTTAGTGTTTTTCACAACATCAGTGTTCCTGGGAATCACTGAGTCTTCGTTTCTTACCAATATCGTGGGCGCTCTGATCTGGAGAGATTCAGATTCCCATGGGCCTGTGAAATGAGGCAACTCTTGTAAAGAATTAGATTCAAAATCTAATCTCTCATCCTCTTGTTGCTCTGCTTGATCCCCATAGATAGAGGGAATGTCTTGGGGAAATTGATCATGAAGGTCATCAATCTCAGGAATAGGAGGGAAATCACCCTTCTCTTTGGCCCATTTCTCTTCTTGTATTTCCCGCAAGAACTCTGGAGAGTACTGTTGTATTGAAGGAGGTATTCCAGCATCCGTAGAATTAGGAACATAAGCTACCATTTGTGGTGCGCTTCCTCTTTCAACAACTGGTTGAGCCTGTGGAGGTAAAGAAACTTGTGATTTGTTTACCAACTGCTCTAATCTTTCTAGTAAGCCTTGGAAATGCAAATCCGGCTTGACAGCGTTCGTCTGACTGAACTTTTGGCTAGTCTCAAGTATAGCTTGAGCTTGTTCTACCATTTTCATACACATCTTCATCCGTTCAATCTCTAAGTCGGCTCTAGGATAACTCCTGTCTAGGTTTGCAGCTGTTGGCCCTTCTTGAAGTCGAGCCTGGTAGGCTTTAAACATCATGTCCAAGCCTTCAGGAGTGGGGTCAGCTAATACTGATCCTACTCGGGGTGGTGAGTGGGTTACGAGGGGTGTGTTAGAGGGTGGAGAATTGGAGGGTGATGGGGATAGTAGTGGAGGAAGTGTGTGGGAGTGCGGTTGAGATGTGATTTCTGTGATTTTTGCCTTGGTTTCTCTCACGCTTTCTTCAAGTTCATTTATCTTTTTTGCCCATTGTCTCTTCATTCTTTCACGACTCTCCTTCCAGGCTCTAGTCCTCTTTTTGGTTATGCTCTCTGTTTCACTCACCTCGGGGCTCTTTTCGGGACCAACACCTTGGTGTTGTTGAAGTGCCTGGGCTCTTGTGATCACCTGCACAGGTGCAGTGGAAATCCCGCTTCCTATGGAGTCTACAACTAACCCCACAACATTGATAGGAGTGATCTTAGGCATGTTATTGGGGTTTTTTGGGCAATCTCGTAGGAGATGCTCTTTCCCGCAGTCTTGACAAAAGCCCTGAATGGTTACTGGCTGAGGTAGTGTAGGGATAGGTAGTGGACAATCACGTACAAGGTGATCTCCCTGACATCTGAAACATGGCCCTCTAGGAAATGGGGGTCGTACCTGCCTAGGTTGAGGTCTAGAGTTGGGGTTTGTGTACATGACATTAGAATACTCCGGTTCCCCACTATTTTCACTTGGGTCCTCATAGTAGTAAGACTCGTTATGCTCGGGTGACTGCATGTAGTAAGCCTGTGGGCTATCAATATGTGCGGAGTCAAAACTATGGTCACTGGGGTCACTGTCTGATAGCAATGGGGTGACTGGGACTATGGCTCTGTTCGGATTTTCTTCAGTAGATGCATACTTCACTGGGATCACATTGGTTGGAGTAGGGGGTTGCTGCACTAGGACTGGTTGAGGTCTCTGCTGCCCTTGATAAGGTGGCTGATAAGTTTGTTGCGGTCTGTTGTATTGTGGTGATGGGTACAGATTCTGGTATCTACCCTGTTGTGGATATGGCTGAGGATAATTTTGCCTAACAGTTTGTTTGTTATATGGGCAGTCTTGTGCCATGTGATTGGTGTACCTGCGCTCTATGGTGCAGTACTGGCCACTAAGGTTCGCCTGAGGTTGAGCCATAATGGGGCATACACTTGCCATATGTTCGCCGCCACAATTGTAACACCGCTTAACTGGGGCAAATCTTGGAATTTGCTTGCTAGAGACGCCTAGTTTTTGGGCTACCTTCTCTGCAAGTTCCTCGATGGATGCGGATTGACCAGATGTCTGTGTGCTAGCGTTATCAGAATCCCTATAGATTTTTGATAGTCCTAATTCCTCACCGAGATTGTCCTCAATGTCTATGCACATGCGCACGCACTCCTCTATCGTTCTAGGGTCCTTCAGGTACACATATGACCTGAGCTTAGTGCTCAACAATCCATCTAGGAACAAGGCCACCTGTTTGGCTGGTGTGGGCAACTCCGGCATAGGGCATCTCTCCAGGTACTGTCTAAATCTTCTTCCAGCTAGTCTTACCGTCTCTTGAGGTGTTTGTTTGAAGCTATGAATTAGTGAGGAGGTGTTGTGCCTGATTCCACTCTTAGAAAACTCAACAATAAATGCCTCTAAGAGTTGGTCTATGTTTCTGAAATGCCTCTCATTCAGTGGTTGGAACCACGTAAGGGCAGTGTTCCTAAGGGTTAGACCGAAAGCATTATATTGCGTGAATAGGTCCTCCACTTGTTCAGCTTTCAACACTTGTCGAAATTCTGCCACATGGTCATACGGGTCTCCCGTGCCATCGAAGTAATTCTTCATGGACTTCACAAGTTGGGTTGGACGCAGGGTCCTAGTGTGTTCTCTCGGCCTTGGCAAAGGAAAATCATCAATGTCCCGGTGATTCCATGGGGTTCTATGTCTCTCAGTTTCTACTCTATTCCTTTCTGTTCCCGTTCTTTCTCTTCCCAGGGAGTTGGCGAAACTTACCTCAGGTTTGTCTCTACCTCTATCTCTTTGAGCGCCATGAGCTTGGGAGGTCCCAGCTCCTTGATGACCAAAGGACACATTAGACCTTGGTTGGGGAAAAACTAATTCACCCTTCCAAGTGTAGGCATGTCTGCCCTGCTCAGTGACCACGAAGATTCTCTCTGATGCAGTGTCTAGGTAGGTTACCTGGCCTGGACTATCAGGGTCTTTAAACTCGTAGATTGTGAGGGTGTTCCCCTCCTGAGGTTGAGAGGTTCTATATCTCCAAAAAGCCTCATCGGTTTCCCGATTTAAAAGCAGATCTATGCTTTTATTATCTTGTGGAATCCACTCAGGAGTCATGATTCTGGTCAAGACAGACTTACCACGGGGAGTTCTTGGCTCTCTCTCTGAGTTCCCTTGCTCTATATCTCCCATGTCGGTCTCTGCAATCACATTTCCAAACTCATCAGTTCTATCGGGAAGAGTGGTGACTACATATATAGTCCCCTCTTTATCTAGGTATGCTCCATTCTCAAACTTGACTACCGGGTGGTCTATTCCATGGGGTTGGTCGGGGTTCTTAATCTGGACCACTGATCTTCTCAGTCCGTCTTCGTAGATGCGAGCACCTAGACGATTCGTCCTGATATATTCCAATTGAGTCTTATAAGGCCCCTCTGGCTTTTCTAGATAAGCCAACCCTGAACTCCCTACGGGTCTCTCCATGTGATAGGACATTTCAGAATCACTGGTTTCTGATCTGGGAGTGTATGGGTAATCACTCAACTGCTGGGCCCAAGACCTGGCAGTGTGATTGACACTAGCTTCAGAAGATCTGAGGCTTCGTCTGTCTCGGCCTAAATGTCTGCCTGATCTAAGGTTCATATGCCTGATTTATTTACCCCCTGGAACCCAAGCACGCTCTCGTTGCAGGTTGATTTTGCATCAATCACTTCGTTCTTTTTAGTTGAATATTATGTTTATGGTCTTGTCTGAAATTGCGTCGTCAGGGGTACTTAAGTGAATTTCCGCACTTGATGAGTGATCGATTCCCGTTTATCTTTTTGTCCCTTAGTGTTTTCGTACTTAAGACCTATTTATTTTCTTGCACTTGGTTGATTAATTCTCTTGGACTTGATTCGTGCCTAACGTTGCCCTAGTTAATTACCACACCTAAGTCGTACTTAGTCTAGGCTAGGAATTGACAAAGGAGGGTTATGAGATTTTCCAACCTCAATCAGCTGGTTGACCCGACAGCTATGCAAGCCCAGGAAGCCTTCTCCCAGGCCCGGTACTCACCCTCGCTAGCTTGCTTTGATTGCCTTGAGTGCCCACAAAGTTCCTGCAAGAACTCACCAGTTAGTATAGATTGATTGCCACAAGTATTTGAAAGACACACTTCAATAATTTTAGTCCCCCTGGAGTAACTCACTGTACCCCCTGAATCTGAGAACCACTTAGTTCCACCTAAAGGTCAACTTAAAAATGCATGTTCTGAAACTCCGCGTATGATTCTTACAAAAACCAGTCGAGGTCCACGTAGGATTCTCAACGAGCTTTCCAACGAGACCAAAATCTCATCAATCGGAGTTCGTATGGTCAAGTTGTGACCATTCAGGCAGATAGGGGTCAAAACAGGCTCTCAGGGTTCAGGGATTTCCTCACAGGTTCCTAGGTTTTGTCCCACTTCTAAGGCTCTAACGTTACTCCAATGTGACCAAAACTAAGCTCAATTGTACCTCAATTTACTCCAAATATTCACTCGAAAATTTCGTGCGTTAAGGCCATGTATCGCGATAGGTCGGGTCGAAGTGTCGCGATACCCCTAAGTGTCGCGATAGCTCGTGAAGTGTCGCGATAGGTCGGCTCGAAGTGTCGCGATACCCCGAAGTGTCGCGATAGCTCGTGAAGTGTCGCGATACCCCCAAGTGTCGCGATAGCTCGTGAAGTGTCGCGATAGCTCGTGAAGTGTCGCGATACCCCGAAGTGTCGCGATAGCTCGTGAAGTGTCGCGATACCCCGAAGTGTCGCGATAGGTCGGCTCGAAGTGTCGCGATACCCCGAAGTGTCGCGATAGCTCGTGAAGTGTCGCGATACCCCGAAGTGTCGCGATAGCTCGTGAAGTGTCGCGATACCCCGAAGTGTCGCGATAGCTCGTGAAGTGTCGCGATACCCCGAAGTGTCGCGATAGCTCACGGGGTGTCGCGATACCTTGAGGTGTCGCGATAGCTCGAGATATGGCGAATTTTCCTGTTCTATCTAGGGTTCCTAGGAGCTCTAGGCCTGCGCAATGCCGTGGTGTACTCAGAATCGTGAGAAGTCGAACTTTTCGGAGTGTCGCGATAGCTCGAGCTCAACGCCTCGGGGACTGTGCAGGCAGTTTCTGTACCTGCTGAGCTTGCTGGAGATGATGATGGAGCTGGTACCTGCAAGAAACATGCAAAAAACACACAAATGCAAACACACACAATCGCTCTCTCTCAAACTCGCACACAACAAATGAGGGAAAGAAAGGGAAGAGGGGATATGTAGTGGGGAAGGAGGTGAAGATGGAGATGGAGGAAAATCAGAAATTTACCTACTACTTACCATCCCAACGCGTCCTCTCTACGTCTTACCATCACACGCTCGTCCTCAAAGCTCGATCCCCGGCAACGGCGCCAAAATTTGGTGTAGCTCAGAGATGAGTAGCACCTCCTTTAATGTCAATCCGGGAAGACATGAGGATGGTATGAAGACCACGAGCAAGTGGAAGCACAAGTGTGTGAGTGAGAAGCACACAAGCATGCACACACATACACACACACGCGCACACACAGTAAGATCAAAGAGAGGAAGACAATGGAATCACTTCTATTGCAAGAAAGTTCTCATACAAGCTCAAACTACAAGAAGCTAACCTCTGAAATGAGCTCTCTAGCTCTATTTATAGTTCTTGACTAGCTTTGGCCCTGTTCAGACCTAGTGTCCGGCCTAGTTAAAAATTAGGTTCCGGGGCTTATTTGAGGGCCCAAACGAGATCTAAAAATTATGAAAATTGACAGGCAACTACATCTAAGGCTCCCCAAGCTCGAGGACTCCTCGGCTTGTACAAAATGGAGCTACAAAAAGGTGAAATGATATTTACAAGGGTTCGTAGTGATGAGAATCACTTTAGAATGATGTGGGGGTTTTGAAAAAAAATAAGTTGCCTCAGTGCTAGATCTTCATGTGTGTCCATACTTGCTTCTTCCCGCATCCTGTCAACACTAGGTCTACTACACCTACCGAGAGCATGAAGTTATGGGATGCTAGATTTGGCCATATCCTTTATAGAGATCTCAAGCATATCAAAGATCAAGGTATGGTGGAGAGTTTGCCTACTTTTGCTTTACCAAATGATGCAAATTCTTGTGAAGGATGTCTTGACGGAAAGCTTCATAAACTTCCTTTCAAGAAGCATGGATACATACCACCACAAGGAAGTTGCAAATAATACATTCATATGTGAATGGTCCAATGAGAACAGATTATATTCAAGGTTTCAGGTACTTTGTTATGTTCATAGATAATTTCTCGATATATTCATGGATTTACAGTCTTAAAGTGAAGTCAGAGGTTTTTCCTACTTTCAAGAAGTTCTTAGCTATGGTTGAAAATGAAAGTCAGTAAAAGTTCTAGATTTTGAGAAGTGATAGAGGAGGAGAGTACATGTCTAAAGACTTTAAGTCTTTTCTTGAAGACAAAGGTATCTCTCATCAACTCACTATTGCTTACATGCCAAAACAGAATGCTATTGCAGAGAGAAAGAATAGGATACTTGTTGAGATGATGCATAGTATGATATCCAAAAGGCTTTCTCCCAAGTTTTGGTTTGATGCAGTACATACAACTAATCACATTCTAAATAGGTCTTCCACAAAAGCTTTAAAGGTCATCACACCTTATGAAGCCTATATGGAAAGAAACCGAATGTGAATTACTTCAAAGTTTTTGGTTCCTCACCTTATGTTCACATTGAGAAGAAGGATCATGGTAAGCTTGATGTAAAAGCCATTAAAGCGGTATTTATTGGTTATGCAATTGAAAGCAAAAGATATAGATGCTATGTTTTAGATACAAGTGATATCCTACTCTCACTTAATGCATATATTGCAAAAAGTCAGATTTATGATAAGAAGGAAGAGATTCCAGATTTCATAAAGGCATATGACTATGCATTTTTTAAAAGGAATTTGGATTCTTACATTCAGCCATACAAGGGGGGTGATGAACCTACTCTAACCCTAAGAGATACAGGTGAAGAGAGAATTTCATTACCTACACTAATACCTAGTCCATCATCAGTATCTATTGAAGGTTCCGGTTCCACATTTCCAGAAGAAAGAGATACTGAAGAACCAGAAAGCATACCACCACTTTTTAGAAATACACCAAAGTGGTTATATCAAACTTGGAAGGACAGTGGTATAAAGGAATACACAAGAAGAACTGGAAGTTAGACTAGGAGAGAACAAGGACACCAAGTAAATTATGCAGAACATTTTGAGATTCATAATGTTTTAGCTCTTACTTAAGTTGAGAATGAACCAGCTAATATTCAAGATGCACTAAAAAGTGATATGATCATCACAATTCGCATGATTGAATATAGATAGTGTATCTACATTACACAATAGAAATACTTTGAGAAATTATTGGAAATTTTTGAGATGACAGATTCTAAACCTATGCAATACATCAATGGATGTCAATGTGTTATTATAGTCAGTAGCAGATGATGTTACATTATATAGTGAAGTAGTAGGTTTCTTGATATATCTATGTAATATACATCGAGACATTCAGTTTGCAGTTTCTCAAGTATCCAGGTTCATACATGGTCAGATCAAGATTCAATGGAAATCAGTTAAGAGATATTTGCAAAGATCAGAAGTTTGACAGGTTGAATCTTGTACCATTTTGACATTGAAGGGGGGATTGTTGGAAGCAATGCCAAAAATATCCAACAATTAGTCAAAAGCAAAACATAACACATGTATTTTATAGTGCCCTTCACAACAAAAGACATTGGGCACCTTGGTTAGCCCAAGTGTCTCCCAAAGCACCCATGAGAGTTGAGATCCCATGAGCGACGGATCGACATTCCTCCACGCGGAGATCTTTACGAAAAGCAAAATGGCGATAGATTTACAAGGATTAATCAATGGGTGGTGCCGGTAGCATTTTCGTGTTAATTTTTTCAGACGATTGCATAGCATAGATTTTAGCGATGGCTTTTGATTTATTGCTTTTATGACATGCTTTTCATAAGTCTCAAACTTATAAAGAAGAGGCCTTGGCCTATTTTTAATCACTCAAGGATCATCTCAAGGAGCTTAAGTTCTCAACACAAGGAGAAGGTCTTCTTGAAGAGAGAGTGTTCACACAATCTTGAGGAGGTGATCACACACTCTTGAGGAGGTGATCACTAGGAGGCTATCTTGGAGGAGGAGTTCTTACACTCTTGGAGGAGTTGTGGTTTACTTCAGGAGATATCTGGAGGAGATTCTGCCAGCTTACCATCAACATCCATTGTTGATTTACTATGAGTAGCAAATCTTTTTTCGTTCTTACTTGCTAGGTCACTCATTTCTAATTGGAAGATTCTCTAAACCTGTGATTTATTGTTATTGTTGCCCACTATCACTTCCAACATATGGTATTTAGACCTTAGAATACCAACATTTGTTATCAGAGAATATTTGACATACACCCTTAACAAGATGAGTGACTATAGACTTGAGAATGAAGACAAGCTTGAGGGCATGTCTAATTATCCAATGTGGAGTTTTATGATGATGAATCTGTTAGTAACCATACTAGATGCATGGTTATGTGACAAGTGGTTCGGATGGTTCCTTCTCCATCGAGACATTTGTGATGTGAGTTATGCATCTGAATATGCAGGTGTGATTCTATTGAGGATAGAGTATTGTTTCTAGTCTCTTGTTATATTTATAGTCTCTTGGATTGCCAGCATGGTGTCTTCTTGATTTGATGGCACTGGCTTTCTGAGATGGAAAGCTCAGATGTGGCATTCATTGGTTTATGTAGGGTTACACATGTTTATGCATAGAGATGCACAGAGGCCTCGTGACATGCACGACCATGTATGGATGGATATAGATGCGTTGGCCAGCTCCACTATCCGATTACAGCTTGTGGATTCTATATATGAGTCTGTGATGTATGAGGAGACGAGTGGTGCATTATGGCAGAGACTACATGATATGTATGCAAGTCCATTGACTCATGTGAGACATAGATCACATCGACAGCTTCGATGTTGGCATTGTGGTCATGAGGGCCATATTCGACGATGTTGCTTCAGGCGGATGCGATGATGACATCAGAGATATGCATGTGATACAGATTAGGTAGTGGTTTCAAGAGAGTCTATGGAAGTTGATTATGATGGTGATAGTGATATCACTTTCTCCTATGGTTCATCTCAAGATTCCTCTTGTTCATTGGAAAGCACAGATATGGCTTGGTTGCTTGATGCATTAGCCAGTTTTCATGTTACTCCACATCGCGAGCAAGTGAGAGTCGTGGATGCGTGCATATGCTTGATGGTAGGACATATGACATTGAGGGTACAGGAGATGTATGCCTTATGCTACCTAGTGGAGCATCACTTATTCTCAAACATATATGTTATGTGCCTTCATTCCCTATGAGCTTGATTTCAGTTAGCCAGTTACAGGAGAGCATATGTTATGCATTCCTTGGTGAGCATCAATTTCAGTTGCAGATGGGACAGCTTATGCTTGTCAGAGGTGCTAGGATT
>CM035441.1:58090106-58105106 GCA_020310875.1 Ceratopteris richardii | reverse complement strand
TTTTTTATGGAACTCCAGAACTAGAAACTTCAATAGATACAGATGATGGACTAGGTACTAGTGTAGGTAATGAAATTCTCTCTTCACCTGTATCTCTTAGGGTTAGAGTAGGTTCATCACCCCCTTGTATGGCTGAATGTAAGTATCAAAATTCCTTCTGAAAAATGCATAGTCATCTTCCATATGAAATCTGGAGTCTCTTTCTTCTTATCATAAATCTAACTTTCTAGCGCCTCAAATGGCATAGTACTATCAAGTGTCAACACATAAGCATCATCAAAAATAGCATTAATTTCTTCAATCTTCACAATCGAAGTAGATGGTGCAGGTAAGTGTTTAACATGCCCATCAACGTTCTGTCCTTTACCTTTAGCATTCTTTAATGCATAATAGTCTTTCTTCATATGTCCTTTCTTATGAGAATAATGACATTCGATATCCCTCTTCCTTGATTTACTTCTACCCTTATTTTGTTGACCATACTTTTCCTTGTTCTTGCTCTTGTCACCTTGTTGATTCTTTCCTTGGTAAGAATCACGAACATTATATGCATCTCCACTCTGAGTTCCAACCATAGATTTTCTACGAATCTCCTCACTCAAGAGTGCTCCACATATGTCATCATCGAGAAGTTTACCACCAGGTGCACTATTGCTAATAGCTGTGCAAAATGTATCCCATGATGATGGCAAGGTGCATAACAGCAATACTGCTTTCATTTTGTTATCCATATCCATTTTCTGAGCCTATAACTGGGAGAATATAGCATCAAACTCATTTAGATCAGCATCAACACTATCTGTGTCCTTCATACGAAGGTCATATAATTTTCTCATCAGATACACTTTATTTGATGCCATCTCTTTTTCATATGTATTGCATAACTTCTTCCAAAGCTCCTCTGCACTTTCACAGTCTAATATTATAAAGTAAACATTATCTGCCAAGTGCAAGCGAATGGTAGACCTGGCCATTTCATGTAACTCATCCCAATCATCTTCATCCATGTCAGCAGGCTTCTTTGAAATCCCATTTACTGGCTTCCATTGTCTCCTTTGAATCAGCACATCTTTAATCTGATTCTTCCATAGAGCAAAGTTTGTGCCATCAAATTTTCGGATCTCAAAATAGTATTTGCCCTACAAATTATAGCTCCTCTTCGGAACACTAGCACTAGACCCTAATCCACCGGATGTGCCTGAGACCTCTGACGCCATGATGGTACAGAACTGAATGGAATGATAATGGAGCTAGAAGAGTCCGAACACCAACGAATAAGTGTATCAAGGAGTAAATCGACCACTGTATAGTTGACAAAACCAAAAATCTGGAAAAATGTTGCCAGAGTATCCTTTGCAAAATGAGCATATGACCAGTGTCGAAATATCATAAAATTGCAAGTCCTGACATGTTTGCCTGCATAGTGAATCACTCACTCCACTGCGTATAATCAGTTACCCAATAGAAACCAACTAGGCTTATCGAGCACCTATGAACAACTATCATACATCTCCTATGGAGAGACTAGGTAAGTCTTCCACCTAAATCATCGAAGAGACCCCGACATGTGGGTGTCTCCCAGTTAAGAAAACCTCACCACGACCCTCTTTATCAAATGTAAAAGGCTTTATGCAAAGAACATAACCGCTATATCAATGACCACATGGACATACATAAGCGGTATCCACAGAAGTGTACATGATGTGTATGTGCTCAGTATATGTAGTAAAATGACCCTAAAAGGCTGAATGCACAACCCAAAAACTAGCCAATAACTCCGGCAAGTGTCTGTCAACTCTGATGTTTTTGGCTCAAAAAACCTGCATAAATTTGTAGCAGCTGCTCCCACCAAAACTGAAAACCTTTCTAGAAACCTGTAGTTTTTCTAGTGTGGCTGAAAAACACAGACCCAAAGGTTGATATTTATTGTCAGAGAAGTACAAAGAACACTCTTCTTGATGTTTGCGGGCCTGTATGAAGAGAACTATGTGCAAAAGTAATGTCAACCTTAGTCTTTCCCCTTCCTCAGACACCACAAGAGTGTAGCTTAGTGGCAAGAGATTGTCACGGTTAAGCGAGCTTTGGAGGGAACAGTACTGGGATGGGTGACCTCCCGGGAAGTATCGGGAACCTCTATCTTCCTTGATCATTGAGATCCTCCCTCGTGCGCAGCCAACGACGCCAACGGTGACTTCGTTGACTCGGATGACAAGGTATGCCAAGGTCTATGCCTTGGTCACCGCCTTAGTACTCCACACAGATGCTGTAGAATACATAGAAAACACAATACACAAGGAGCACGAAGACAGACTTCTTAGGTCTCACAAATGTGGTTGAACATACCGTATGTGGCTGACCAGACCACTATATGTTTTATTAAAGAACATATACAAAGAAGTGTCCAGTGGCCATTTGGCCTTTCACATGGACACTAATGGTAACAATGTTGACTCCAACATTCAATAACTAATCTAGTAAATATTTAAGCTTTAAAATATGTGCCTGAACTGATTCACCAACTTTCATCCTTGTGTTGGCTAGTTGTCTCCTTAGATGAGCTTTCCTAGCAGGGTTTCTGCTCTGATACAGATTCTTGTACTCCAACCAAGCTTGACGAGAGGCTCTACAAGACCTAATTTGGGGTATAATATGCATCTTAACTCCCATAGCAATATATAAAAGTGCTAAAGCATCCCTTGAATCCCATCTAGATTGCTCTTCAATAGGAAGTAATCTCGTAGTAGCACGGACTCCTGATGATGAAAGAGTTTCTTCTTCTTCACTGACCTCCTATTGGGCAGAAATAGGAACAGTAGGTCTTCTAGAAGATGAAGCAACATCTTCTCTGACTTGCCTTGGCCAGGGTCCGAGAGTTTGGAGATACCAGATATATCTCCTTTTCCTCTCTACATCCCTCGCTCTTCTGTCTTTTTTCTCATCTTTTGCTGGCTTGTTCGGGGGACTCTGCAGAGAACAACGGAGGGAGTGACTATGGACTCTACACAGAGAAGACGACAGAGGCTTACAGGGGGAGAGAAGCACTCCCCTCAAAACGAGGCTTCCTCTAGGTGGCAGCTACGGATGCTAGGAACTGCTTTTGTGTAGCCGGTTGTAGAGCTCTGATGAGAGCATTTGAGGGGAGAACCGCCTGGTTATGAAGTAGTAAGCATTAGAGAATGAAGTTGGGTCATGCGATGACAAAGTCTAGAGGTGTATAGATTAATGCATGAGAAGAAAGCCGCCTACTGGACCAAGCACAAAGCTTTGCAAAAGGGCGCTCACTCGATTTCAAAAAAGGGAGGATTTTCGGTGGTCGTTCTTAGCTTCGTGCAATTCTTTTCTCTTCTTCCAGGTGCCGGTGTCAAGGGAGGAATACGAGAGTAGAAGATAGAGTTCTTTTGGTACTGGAGCCTCAAGTTTCGAAGGTCCTCAGCGGGGGAAAAGCTCTTCATTGATCGAGAACACGAGATACATACCATTTTCTGGCCTCCTAGGTATCCATATCTCCACTCTTCCCTCGCTGCTATTCAGTTTAATGACCCCTTTGTCACGGATAGCAGAGGTGTATTTTCACGATCATTACAAGGAAAGTGCCGACTGAGTGGTCAGGTATGTACGCTGACGAGTAGAGTCAAAAAGGAGAAAAGCTGATTCACACCCCATAAGAACAATATGTTTTTTTCAGTGACTCTCTCCCTTCATAAGTACAAAATCTTTTATTGAAATACTATCGAATCCCCAGAGTCATGTCTGATACGCAGTGTATGTTGAGGCACCTTAGATGATATAAGCAACTTTGTTGATTATGTGATGGCATGGTTATTGAACTTGTGTTGCATCAGTCTATTTGGAGAATAAAGGATGTTTTTGTTTTTTGCTTGAGGCATATGGATTAGCTTTGTTTTTTGGCGCCATTCACACATGCTTGATGTGGTAATGCATGGCTATTTCATAATAATAGGATTGGTGATTCCTTAGTCAGCGGCTGGACAATCAAGAGGTAAGTTTCACCTTCATATGCAATGAATAAAAGGCAAATTGCCCCGTTAGTGCGAGTAAACTCCATGGATTATCACCCGTGCAATTGCGATATCGTCAATATATTTAGAAGTCGATAGAGAAACATCGAAAGGGGGAAGGTAAAGGGAACTTTTGTTGTTGAAACCGAAGCTCGAGTTCGTTCTTCAACCTAACTAACTTCCTAAAAGATTGCGCAGGTCTTAGTAGTATCTAGGTAAGTGTAAAATGGTGCTCGAAGGCCAATCGAGTTTGCTTTAGTCACAAGAAATTTTCTGTTATGTAGTCTATTCAAATTGAAGCTTCTACAGATGCATGTGAGAGTGGACTTGGCAATGAGCATGAGTGTATGTTTGGATATCCGTGCCTGAGAGTGCGGGGTAGTGTGTGTGTGTAGATGTGTACAAGAGAGAGAAAGAGTGAGAGTACAAGCATGTGTGTTGGAGCATATGTGTGTAATATTGAAGGTGTGAGTGCATGTGGGGGTATGTAAAAGAGAAAGAGAGTTAAAGGGGGTGAGAGTATGTGTGGGTATGTGTAAGAAAGAGAGAGATATAAGAAAGAGAAAAGGTGAAGGAAAGTAAGGGACGTGTGTATATGTGTGTAAGTGCATGTATGTGCTTGGGTGTAAGAAAAGTGTGAGTGAGAGAAAAAAGGAAAGCGAGGAAGAGAGAAAGAGATGGAGTGTTCAAGTGTAGGTGTAAGTGGGTGTGTGTGAGCGGGTGTGGAAAAGAGAGACAGAGAGTAAGTGAGAAGGAGGAAGCGAGAGAAAGTGAGTGTGAAGGCACGGATAGAGGTATCCAAGTATGTGTATGCATAGATGAATGTACAGGTGTATGTGTGAACAAAAGCTAGTGAGAAGGTGGGGGGGTGTGTATGCACATGGGTGCAAGCATATGGGAGTAAGCAAGTGCTATTGAGTGAGATAGGGAGGTTTGGAGCACATTCACATACTATAGGATGACATGGAGCAAGAATAATGGACCGATTCCTCATGATTTTAGCAAAGCAATAGTATAATTTTGTAGGAATTCCTTGGGGTTTAGGAGCTCAACATTTTCGTGCCATAGGTTCGCCTAGCGCCACATGTTGGCCGAGGTTGCGGACCCCGGATCTAGTACATGAGCGAGGGGAGCTCATCCTCAGGAGGAAAGCAAATGCAAAGAGAAGAGCGTGCTCAGAGAAGAGCCCTTGAAAGAGAAAGGAAGAGGTGGGAGTCGCAAGGTGAGTCGACCTCGACTAGCTCAAAGAAATCTGCCAAAAACGTGTACTCCCGTAGGAGAGTTGCGAATCAAGTGCAAAAATTTGAAGGAGGGATCCTGAGGCCATGTGCACTAAATTTCTGGGATCGAAGTGATATTGACATCACACCTCTGTTTGAAATGGCTTAGCGGATTTCAGTTCATTTGGGGGACTTCACCAAGTTCTCAGGTGCTTGGGACGAGGATCCAGATAGTTTTATCCAACTATTTGAGGTTACTTGTGAGGCCAACAAGGTAGTTGACAAGGGTCAAACATTGAGGATTTTTCCGGCTACTCTCCGTGATGAGGCAGACAACTGTTATGGGAATTTGACACCACAAGAGTGTGGAACTTATCAGATGCTCAAGGAAGCCTTCTTGGCAAAGTTTCGACGACAAGGCTTCCAAGATAGATTGGCCCAACAGATGGATTATCTGCGACAGGGAGTCAATGAGAGCATTGATAACTACATTCAGAGAATGGAAACCTTGGTAAGAAAGATGGGCGTGAATGCCCCGAACGATGAGACATTGAAGAGAAGATTCATTGCCGGATTGAGAGATCCTACGGCGCAACAGCATATGAGCTTGACAAGACCTGCAACTTTAATAGATGCTAAGGAACAAGCAAGGCTTTGGGAGGAAGTACAATTATGTCAACAAAGGAAGATTGAGCTCTTATACGAGCCAATGGGAGGCCCAGGAAACATACCGATGAAAGATCTTGGCCAAGGAAGTCCCACATTGACGACCCCAGCTTTTGTAGCTGCCACTAGCATGGCAGGCGAGGTGAAACCTGCGCTGACTGAAGAACAAATGGAGTTGGTCACACAAGCTATAAAAGGTGCCACAATGACCCACGAAACATACACAATGAAACAAGAGGTAGCTACAAACCCCAATCAAGTGTTTAGATTGAATACATGGTGTGGAAAGTGCCATGGTTATGACCATCTAGCTTCAAAATGCCCTACACTCTCGAGAGTATTCACAGATAGATCGCCACCTAGAATGCATTGCACTTTTTGTGGAAGGACAAATCACATGGAAGACCGATGTTACAACAAGAGCGCCTATGAAGAGCGGACCATGAAATCGGGAGATACAAGAGAAAGGTCCTACACGGGATTGCCTGCTCAAAGTGTCCCACCTACATCTCGTTGGGAAAATAGACAAACTTATGGATATGGTGCTCAGGGTCAGGGAGGAGACTATTCGAGAGGAGCCGCACGTGATCAAAGGAGAGATGGTCCAATCCAGTGTTGGAGATG
The DNA here is from genome assembly GCA_020310875.1 of Ceratopteris richardii. Taxonomy (NCBI): domain Eukaryota; kingdom Viridiplantae; phylum Streptophyta; class Polypodiopsida; order Polypodiales; family Pteridaceae; genus Ceratopteris; species Ceratopteris richardii. Next base: position 58,098,577 of record CM035441.1, on the reverse strand, counting down.
CCATGGCTTTGGCCATACTCAATCTAGATGTCCAAACGAAAAGAAACCAGTTGATTATACCCTGCTATGTAGGTATTGTAGTGGAGAGGGCCACTTTGATGAAGACTGTCCAAAACGAAGAGCTTCCACTGGCAAGGATAAGGGGCTAGTAGGATCCTCGAATTATGTTGAGACTCTATGCATTCCACACCGAGAGCTCAAGAGCCAGTTCCTACGATCGGAGTGGTGTTTAGGACGTCGAATCCTCAAGAAGGCTCTAGCTCGTCAATGCACTTTGTGGATGCTTACCAGGCCAAGAAATCGCATAAAGAGCCAACTGTGGCAGTAGTCACAAGGACTCAAGAGTATTTGAAGAAACATCCAAAAGGCGAAAGCGAAAAATCTAGCCAAGAGAAGATACCCGAACATGGAGAGGTAGAAAACCAAGTTGGAGGATTTGCTGAGCAGCAAGAGTTTAAGGATGGAAAAGAAATTGAGATCCTTCCACCAGCAACTAAGAAGTTTGTGCCAGGCATAGCGCCATTCCCTGAAAGATTAAGGGTTCCGAAGTGTCGAAAGGAAAGGCAAAGTACAGAGGAAATTGACATCGTAAAACTGTTGGCCAACACGGAAGTCACGCTGGACATTGGCACCTTGTTGAAATGTTCACCTGCATATAGGAGACAATTCTACAACGAATATATCAAGAAGCCAAGGAAAGCTCGAGATAAAAAGAGATAGGATAAAGATGTCCAAGGTATGATTCAAAGTATGATGACGCAAATTGATTTGAATGCTCCAGCTGTGACAAGTGAGATTAAAGGGTACGCAGTCCCAAGTTCTTAGTTAGATAGTGGAGCTGCAGTCAACCTAATGACTGAGTACATGATGAAAGCTTTGGGCCTCAACCACATGGAAGAAACTCCAATGTCCTTGAGGATGGCAGATCAAACACAAGTGAAGCCTGCGGGTCTTTTGAAGATTGCAGGATGGATTCAATTTGCAGTTGTCCAAACTCCAAAACGTGAAAATGGGCAAATATAAAGACCCACTGGTTTACAAAGACGACTTGGATCAGAAATTGCTAGGATGGCTGACACACACAAGTGAACTTGACTGTTACATGCTGAGTATAGATGCAAGGGAAAGCAAAGCTACCAAATCCTTGGAAAAGGGAACTTTAGAGTAAGAGTTAAAGCTTGAGTTAGTTCAAACTATGGAAGTAAAACAGTTGAGAGAAAGAGTCAGAGTGCTAGAAGCAGAGCTACAGCAGAGAAATCGAGAATCGGAAATAGAAGCAAAAGGCAAGATTAAAGTGCAAGAAGCGATTGTAAAGGCTAAATTGAAAAAATTGAATCAGATCAAAAAAGAAAAACCCAATGATTTACTGGCCAACCATGCACGCGTGATCGGGGAGCACTTTCCAATCAGAGCATCATCAAGGAATGAGGAATATTCAAGAGAAGCGAAGGTGGAAAAGTGGGAAGTTTTTCTAGAAAATTTCTTGAGCGTGGGGTCAGAGCTACTGGATGGTGTACAGGAATGCATTAAATCGGTACTTAAAAAATTTATCAAGGCCTTTGCATGGTCATATAGTGATTTGAAAGGGATCGATCCTCAGATTTGTCAACATTATATAGACTTGGAAGAAGGGACTAGGCCGATCTGTCAAAGGCTTAGGGGGACAAATCCGGCATACTCAGAGTTGATTAAAATGGAACTGACCAAGTTGTTGGAAGCAGGATTTATATACCCTGTTGCATTTAGCGAGTGGGTGTCATCGATTGTGGTAGTCCCAAAGAAGAACAATAAAATTCGCATTTGCATTGACTATCGGAAACTGAACGAGAGAACGAAGAAGGATCACTTTCCTTTGCCATTTACAGACCAAATTTTGGTTAGAGTGGCTGGTCATAAATTGTACTCTTTTCTAGATGGCTTCAGCGGATACAATCAAGTCCAAATTTATGAAGAAGATCAGCCAAAAACCACCTTCACTACAGAATGGGGTACATACGCATATCGTGTCATGCCATTTGGGCTATGCAATGCACTAACCACATTTCAGAGAGCAATGATCGTAGCTTACCAAGACTATTTGCAGAACTGGATGGAGATATTCGTTGATGATTTTGCCATTCAAGGAGATTATGAAAACATGAAGGAAAGGATTGAAGCCATTCTGAAGAGAAGCATTGAAAAAGGCACTGCGTTGAATCCGAAAAAATGTATGTTTGGAGTACGAAAAGGCTTGCTCTTGGGGCATGTGATTTCTGAAAAAGGAATTTCTGTTGACGAGGATAAGGTAGGAAAAATCGGACAACTTCCACCTCCTCAAAACTTGCAGCAACTTAGACGATTCTTGGGACATGCTAATTATTACCGACGATTTATATTAAATTTTGCATCGATAGCAGCACCACTGACGAACCTTTGAGGAAAGACCAACAATATCAATGGATTGAAGAGTGTCAAGTTGCATTCGACTTGATCAAAGAGAAATTGATAAATGCGCCGATTTTGGAAGCACCTGACTGGACGAAAGAATTTCATGTGCATACAGATGGTTCTCATACTGCGGTTGGAGCAATGCTATGTCAAGCTGATAAAAAGAAGTTGGACCATCCTATTTATTATGCAAGTCGAAACTTGAATAGCACTAAGAGAAACTACATGACTATAGAAAACGAATGCCTCTCGATGATCTTTGCGGTAAATAAGTATCGGCACTATCTGATAGGAAAGCATTTCACGTTTTATGTGGATCATGAAGCCCTAAAGTATATCATCAATAAACCCGAGCTATCAGGATGATTGATGAGGTGGATGCTACTCCTGCAAGAATTTCAGTTCATAGTGGTAACCAAACCAGGAAGAGTGCATGTTTTGGCCGACCATTTGTCTAGAATTATTAATGAGGAGCCGATCTCTGGTGTGCCAGACGATGCTCCTGATGGACATCTATTTCAGGTTGATGGGAAAATACCTTGGTATGCCGACTTGGTAAATTTCTTGTGCACCACTAAGTACCCGCCGAGAGCAAGCAAAAGAGACAAGCAAAAATTGTTGGCACTAGCAAAACACCATAGCATCATTGGTGGGCAACTCTATCGATACTTTGTTCATGAAAGCATTTATCGAAGGTGTCTAGAGGAAGAAGAGGTAATCATAGTTTTGAGAGCATTGCATGATGAACCTTGTGGTGGGCATTTCGTGGGTGAGCTGACGGCGAGAAAGGTCTTATTGGATGGATACTGGTGGCCAACATTATTCAAGGACTATCATACATATTGCAAGAGATGCGACAAATGTCAAAGAATGGGCAAACCGACAGTAGCTCCTGCAGCTCCTCTTACGCCGGTACTTGCTCTTAAGCCTTTTGAAAAATGGGGAATTGACTTTGTGGGACCCATTGATCCTCCCTCGAGACTCAGGTCCAATAGGTATATCCTGGTCTGCACGGACTATGTCGCCAAGTGGGTAGAAGCCAAAGCTTTGAAGAGTGACCGAGCTATTGATGTAGCCAAATTTTTGTATGAACAAATTATCACACGATTCGGATGCCCGTTGGAGATAGTGAGCGATACGGGAACACACTTTGTCAATGAATTGATCGAGGAATTGATGGAGTTGTATAAGATCAAACACAGGAAAAGCACTCCATATTATCCAAGGGCGAATGGACAAGTGGAGGTTACCAACAAGGTTCTTGAACAGATTCTAACAAAGATAGTAGTTGTGCATAGGCGAGACTGGGATGAGAGACTTTTGGAAGCTTTGTGGGCGTATCGAACATCCTACCGAGTGACGACTAAGAGCACTCCGTTCTCCCTAGTGTATGGCGAGGAAGCCATCTTTCCCATCGAAGAAGAAGTTCTGACATTGAGAGTGGCCATCGAGGCCAGGAGAGGAAGAATCATTGAAGGAGAGGTACACACAACTGTTCAAGTTAGAAGAAAAGAGACTCATTGCACAGAAAAGTCTGGAAGCTATTCAGAGAAGACATAAGGAGAGGCACGACAAGAAACTCAAAACCTATGGGATTCAAGAAGGCGATTTGGTGTTAGTCTATGATAGCAAATATTACAAATTCTTGGGGAAGTTACAGACAAGATGTGCAGGGCCGTTTAAGTGGTGGAACTCAACTCCAATGGTTCAATGCAAATACAAGATTTAGGTGAAGAATGTGCTCCCGTGAAGGTTAACGCACTTCGAGTCAAACCATATTTCAACTAGCATTAGGACGGGAGAACCCAGACAAGATCCAAGAGGAAGGACGTAGTAGAATCCTTGTACATAGATGTATAGTTATATATATATGCATATGTTAGCTATGAATTTTGTTGTTATGGATATTATCCCTTTCTAGCTCAAGAAGTTTGGACATCTAAGTTTTTTTTTTTTTTTTTTTTTGCGCAGAGACTATTAGGAGCTAAGTGACAAATGGCAGACCAAATAACTCAGATCTATTTGTACGAGCTGGTGATATACTTCTCGAACCAGACATTTGCCCGCATGGACATAGAGGTCGACGACTTCGAGACCGAATATGATGTGGAGGAAGCCCACTGGCTGGTATGTTTCATAAACCAGAGCTTAGATATTATGTTCCATATTCTGTGGTTTGAGAGATATCTGCTCCGACATGTGGGATGGGCAGGGGATCGATATTACTATTTCGATCCTGCGAGGGAAATGCCTAACGAAGAGAACGATATCACTTGGGCTTGGGCGGATCTTTTAACGATAGGTAGCGATGATGGAGCTCCTGAAGTTGAGCCTGACTCGCCCTAGGGAAGTCGTCGGGATACGAGTATGAGGTGAGGCTATATGAGACATCCAAGAGACCCACTTCTAGATCATCCAAGGATAGGTATATAAGGGACCAGGGTATAACCGGTTGTATTTACCTAGTGGAAGTCAAATCTATGATGCATATGTAGTATCTGTAATTGAGAGAGTGGGAGTAAAGAGATGGTTGATCTGTCAAAGGCTGGAGTGTGAATGTTTGTATGCATGTGTGGGAAAAGTGGGGAACATCCCTTTCTTCCTCTCCCTAATTCTCAGGATTGGGGTAAATTAATTAACTATTAATATAAAATAAAATTAAAAAAAGGAGGAAAAACGAAAAAAGAAAAGAAAAGAAAAGAAAAACCATTGTGTTGTTGTGATTGTACCAACGCGCTATGGTGGGCTAGTAGGTGGGTGGATTTATCCTAGCCGGGTGGTTAGAACCACGAGCCGTAGCTAGTTTCGCCATAGGCTTAGGATGTATATGTTGGTGTCTTAGCTACGCGCCATAATGGGTTGGTAGGTAGGTGGAGCCATCGTGGCCGGGCGGTCACGAACATGAGCCGCATCCAGCTTCATTATGGGCTAGCTTTATATGTTATTTGTTATCATTATGTGGTTGTGTGTTGTGCGCTGCGTTGCATTGGTAGATGGGTGGGATCAGCTTGGCCGGGTGGTCAGGGCCACGAATCGCATCCAATGTCAACGTAGGCCAACATGTGAATATAAATAAAATTTACATATGAAATTATTCCCCACTCCTGAGGGGGAGAGAGAAAGAGGAGAGGGTAATGATCGCGTAGAAGGGAACGTTATTTGCTTGTGTGATTGGTATATGATGGCTTGTGACAGATCAGCTCACTCTGAATCAACATTCTCAAAGGCACGGACATTATATATATACTGATGGATGAGACCTTAGTGAGGTAATGCAATGGTATTCCTTTATAACTTGTGTGCTATATCCAAAGGTTTTCAAGTTTGTGGGACACTCCAGGGTTTTTATGTAGGTCTTGACGTACTCGAGTCTCGATGACTTTTGTAGGACGACGATGGGGATTCTTAAGACATGTCTAGTCATGGAACGTTTGTACATAGCGAATAGTGGGTGCAATAAAGGGGTATGCATTTTGGGTATTTTGCATCTCCTATTGGATTCATTTCAGTTGTCGTTGTTTATTTCGATACTTTCTTTTCTATTTTCTCGCAACGATAGTTGTACGTGTAAGACATGGAAAGGTATGAATGTGTTACTTTGGTTGAGACTATTTTCATAGTGGAATGCATGAGCAATTTGATGCATGTTGGAAATGGAGTTGCATATATGTGTGTGTTCTTGGATCATTTTGTAAGTGAATGATTTGTATGTATTCATGAGTGATTTTTTTTTAGCACTAATAGCTTCAATGAGTGCAGGTCCAATGGGAGTGATTGCTCGATGAAAAGGTATGCAAACGAGTTGTAAACTGACATGTTTATGGTTGCTTAGATTATATTGCAGCAAGGAGGGCTCATCGAGGATGAATTCACGAGCATAAGAGGGGAGTATGTTAGCTGAGGAAATGGTTGGTTTTTATGCACTAATATATTTCTATTGGGTAGAAAAAATATGCTTGATTGCAGGTACTCAAAGAGTTGATTAGACGGTTGATGGGTGGCCTCTCTAATGAAGAAATAGCAGATACTTTTACTGAATGGAACAAGGGAGAATTGGAAAGCTTTCTTGTGGAAATCACTGCTGACATTTTCACTGTGAAGGATGATCTGGCTGGGGGTGAACTAGCTGATAAGATCCTTGATAAGACTGGTAGGAAAGGTACTGGGGAGTGGACTATGCAACAAGCAGCAGAGCTTTCTATAGCTGCTCCTACAATTGCTGCCTCCCTAGATTCTCATTTTTTGGGTGGCCTGAAGGAGGAAAGAGAGATTGCTGCTCGAATATTTAGAGAGTGTGGGCTTACAGAAGTGGCAAGTTCCACAATTGTAGACAAGAGACAACTTGTTGACGATGTGAGAAAGGCTCTTTGTGCTTCCAAGATCTGTAGTTATGCCCAAGGAATGAATCTCTTGGGGGTAAAGAGCACTGAAAAGTCATGGAACCTCAATCTTGGTGAACTTGCTTGAATATGGAAAGGAGGATGTATCATTCGTGATGTACTTCTTGATCGCATAACAAAGGCTTATAATCGCAATCCAAAGCTAGCTAGCCTCCTTATAAACCCTGAATTTTGAAGGAGATGGTTGAAAAGCAAGCTGCATGGAGAAGAGTTGTTGGTTTGGCTATGAACACAGGTACACACACCCTGGAATGAGTGCAAGTTTGGCATATGTTGACACTTATCGCCGTGGAAGACTTCCTACGAATTTTTTGCAAGCACAAAGGGATTATTTTGGTGCACATCCATATGCGAGATTTGACCTGCCTGGTGTTTATCATACAGAGTGGGCAAAATTGGCTCGTCAAATGAAGACTACTCCCAAGACATATGCATGAAGCCTTTTTAAAGGCAGTTAAGTAATATTTTGAGGTTAAGATGCATAAAACACAAGATGCACCCACATTAGCGTGCTTCAATGTTCATTGAGGAGATTTTGATGTTTCATTATTCAATAAATTGTATATTTCTCCAATTCATTTGGTTGTTAAAGCCTTCTGGCTGCACGAGCGAGCTATGGTGGTTCACTTTCCGTTTTAATTGTCAGACAAGCTGGCCGCTTTCCGTTTTTTGTGTAGGAAGGAGGAAGTTTTTTGTTTTTGGCTACACGGATTGTGTGGTCCATTTCCTTCGAAAGCGATTGGGTATCTCCTGCCGTAGAATACATGAAATAGGGTGATTGAGCATTCAGGGGTTCTCTCCGTTGGGTGTGCAAGAACAAAGACACGAAAGGGGGAGAGGCATATATTAAGAAAAGATGCGAGGGGAGCTCTCTGTTGGGTTCGTGGTCTGGGTGTGCAAGGAAAAGAGGAGAGAGTTTCACTCTGTTTTCTCCCATGGGTGTGCAGGGTCCGAGAGTTTGGAGATACCAGATATATCTCCTTTTCCTCTCTACATCCCTCGCTCTTCTGTCTTTTTTTCTCATCTTTTGCTGGCTTATTCGGGGGACTCTACAGAGAACAACGGAGGGAGTGATTGTGGACTCTACGCAAACAAGACGACAGAGGCTTACAGGGGGAGAGAAGCACTCCCCTCAAAACGAGGCTTCCTCTAGGTGGTAGCTACGGATGCTAGGAACTGCTTTTGTGTAGCCGGTTGCAAAGCTCTGATGAAAGCATTTGAGGGCAGAACCGCCTAGTTATGAAGCAATAAGCATTGGAGAATGAAGTTGGGTCATGTGATGACAAAGTCTAGAGGTTTACAGTTTAATGCATGAGAAGAAAGATGCCTACTGGACCAAGCACGAAGCTTTGCAAAAGGGGGCTCACTCGATTTCAAAAAAGGGAGGAGTTTCGGTGGTCGTTCTAAGCTTCGTGCAGTTCTTTTCTCTTCTCCCAGGTGCGGATGTAAAGGGAGGAATACGAGAGTAGAAGACAAAATTCTTTCGGTATTGGAGCCTCAAGTTTCGGAGGCCCTTAGCAGGGGAAAAGCTCTTCATTGATCGAGAACACGAGATACATACCATTTTCTGGCCTCCCAGGTATCCATATCTCCACTCTTCCCTCGTTGTTGTTTAGTTTAGTGAACCCTTTGTCACGGATAGAG
>CM035441.1:58065106-58075106 GCA_020310875.1 Ceratopteris richardii | reverse complement strand
ATGTAAATACATATAATCCAATGTCATAATCAACGTCTAAAATCCTAATCATCATCATCATGATCATCATCATCATCAGCAATATCATGATCATCCTGATCTTCCTCATCCTCATCCTCATGATCACCCTGTGACGATCGAGATCGTTCCTCCTATGTCTGTCTCTCCACCTCATCCATATTTGTCTCCCCAAAATACTCCTGTATTACATATAACAAACATAAATCAATAAAATAATTAAAACATTCATAACAACAAAATAATTATATAAAATTTAAAAATACTCACAAAGGCATCAGGATGATCTTGTATATACTCGCTCAAACACCGATATCCAAAATGTGTAGCATACTCGATCTCGTGTTTCGTAGGATATCGGCCATAATCCTTTCGCTGCAATGAAACAAATAAAAAACATTAGTTGCTTGCATTTTAACTAAAATAAAAAATATACTCACAATAACACATATACTTACAAACGTAGCTACAAAACCTTTATGGCCCATTTGGCCTAAGTGCGATGTGTGGCCCGACTCCACTCTCTTCTTTGCAGCAGCCTGTTTATTCAAGGAAAAAAATACATAAATTAAATTAAAAAATTACTAAAATATCTAAAAATTATAAATATAAACTATTAATTTGTGTACCTTCTGCTGAGGAAATGACTCCTGAAGACGTAGCTGTCTACGAAAAAACTGCCACGACTCGGGTGGTATGTTAGCTCGCCTCTTATTTTTTTCGACCATACAATATCTCCTGTTAATTTAATCTCAAACAGAAAAAAAAGTCAGAATACATACACATATATACACACATATACACATACACATACACATACACATACCCACATACACATATACATGCAAACATATACGCATGCATATATGTATATATATACACATATACATACATATAACATAAACACACATATACATATCCACATATATACGTACACACACATGCATGCATATACACTCATTCATACAAAATACATGCATTTATCCCACAATAATATGTGTTGTGTATATGTGAATATGTGTGTATGTATAAATGTGTATATGTGAATATGTGTGTATGTGTAAATATGTATATGTGAATTTTTTATTTATGTAGATAATCAAATTATTAATATCAAATACCATTATTTGTAGATTCTGATCAATCAGATGGAACTCCACCACCGTCTCCTCATCGTGCAACGACTTTATACTGTAAGTATATGAAATATTTAATTTTAACTATATTTGATGGATACATAACTTATATATTTTTTTTATGTTTCTTATGATGTGCAGATTCTGATCAATCAGAGGATACTCCACCACCTCCTACCCATGCAACGACTTCACATGTGTCCTCCGATAGAAATTATGATGAATTTTACTATCAAGAGCATATTATATGTTGGTGTAACTCTTGTTATGGCACGTATCGAAGACCACGATTGGAATGTATTGAACATGAGGCAGAGTATGGTACTTTTGAGCATGCACCATCACCTAGTCAATGTGATAATGCTTGGGTATGTATTTTCTATATATATTAATGTCATTTTTTTATTTAAAAACCATGTATAAAATCAAATTATTATTGATATACAGGAATACTTGCTCGATGATGATGATGATGATGATTTTTCTCATAATGTTAATATACCTCGTACACGTCATGGACTTGCTGTTCATCAATTACAAGCAGAGGTTTCTAGAAATCCTCTACCTCCTGGTTTAGAGAATGAAACGGCTGGAGATTATCCATTGCCAGCTCGTGATCGTTCTTTAGTACAAACATATGATAGAAGAAGATATGGAGGATGGAATAGAGGACCACTTCCTTTAGATGGAGAGGTTTTCAACTTTTGGGGTAATCGCTATATGATTGCTCCATCCACTATTACTAATGCTGGTCGTGGTCTCTTTATTGTAGAGGATTTGTATGTGCCTCCAAACTCTGAAGTCACTCTTATGTCATTTTGTGGTCCTATATATGGATGGGGAGATTGGCATCGACTTTCATGTTATGTTCAAAGCATGAGTACTTATGGAATATGCTTGAACGCAGCATCTCTTACTAGTAGAAGGATTTTACATACAGAAAATGAAAGATTATATATTGATGGAAGACCTTACATACATGGAAATATAGCAGGTTTAATAAATAGTAGTCGAGGGTTACATAATAGTTCAAGGACTAATTGCACATTTGAGGAGCGTGAAAATAGTCATGAATCACCATACATGAGTAGAGATGTATCAAGATACATAGTTGTCAATGCTATTACTACATTACATGCTGGTGATGAACTATTAGTGAATTATGGATGGCGTAGACCTCCAAGAGCACCTTTTAGCTAGAGAGAATAAAAATTTTCTATCCATATTTAATAAGTTATATACTTAATTTTATATTTGAAGTTTAATTTTTATTCATTTATGGAATACTAATGAGTTTTATTTATATGTGTAGATTCCAACGTATGATGTTGATGATATTCGTCCACAACATTCACAATTACCAATAAGACCTCATTTATCAGAAGCTTCCATGAGGAGGCTACGCAAAACTAAGCCTGTGCAATATGCAAAGTTGAAAGATCTATATTCAAAAGATGATAAAGTACAAGATTTGTGTGACAATGATGAAGATGATGGCATGGCAGATTTTATTGAGGATTGGTATCAAAATGACAGTGAGAGCATGGATATTTCTAAAAATGAGAAATATCTTCGAGAGGAATGTCTAAAGCATGTATATGAAGGAAGTCGTTTGACACGACTAAGTGCGAGCTTACTTATTCTCAACCTTCAAAATCGTTTTGGATGGAGTAATGTATCTGTTTCGACACTATTAAGGTATAATTTTCAATTTTCTATCTATTTATATATATGTGCATATATATATATATATATATATATATATATATATATATATATATATATATATATATATATATATACATGCAGGTTTTTATTCTTACTATAGATAAGGTAAGAACAAGAACTTGAATTGAATGGACACTTTTTGTCCGCGCATCTTTTAAAACTATTAATGCATCTTTCAAAATATTCGTAAAAAATTTGATTGTTTGGATGGCAGGATACGATTGTTTGTTTTGGAGGATATGAAGTATGTACCTTCATTGAATGATTTGTCGATTCACGCATATGTTCAGTTTGAAAGTGTGAGAAGCGGATTTATAATTTGTATTCAAAGAATTTGGCACTGTTTATAGGCCATACAATGGTGACCTGGATGCATCGCATGCACAGAGGTTACTCAAGATAGAGCAATCTGATTATAATGGACTAGTGCCAGCAAGATTCCTAGGGTATGCAGTAAACCTCTTGCATGTCAATGATGAGCATTTGAACTTTAGGATACAAAGTGGAAATCATGGTGGCTTGAGAGGATCACACATATACATGCAAGAGGTTTACTGCATACCCCAGGAATCCTGCTAGTACTAGTCCCTTATAATCAGGTTGCTCTATCTTGAGTAACCTCTGTGCATGCGATTCATCCAGGTCACCATCGTATGGCCTATAAACAGTGCCAAATTCTTTGAATAGCAATTATAAACTCGCTTCTCGCACTTTCAAACTGAACATATGATAGAATCGACAAATCATTCAATGAAGGTATATACTTCATATCCTCCAAAACAAACAATCATATCCTGCCATCCAAAACAATCAAATTTTGCGGAAATATTTTGAAAGATGCACATAAGCATACACATATATAAAATTATATGCATATATATATGTATATTTATTTATTTACTTTCTTTAATATATCATTTTTTTGATAAACTTACAGGTTATTATCTGAAAAGTTTTTACCAAGTCAAAATATTCTTCCTACCTCACATGATGAAATGAAGAAGATAATCAACAATCTTGGTATAGATTATCAATGTATACATGCATGTCCTAACGATTGTATTTTATATAGAGGTGAATATGCAGACTCTTTGACATGTCCCAAATGTCAATCTCCTCGATATAAGGGTGAAGAAGGTAAAATCCCGAATAAGGTATTGAGACATTTTCCATTGGCTCCACGGATTAGACATATGTTTCAAAGCCCCGAATTATCAAAGCTTTTGACTTGGGGACATGATCACAAAAGTACTGATGGAATAATCAGAATTCCTCATGATAGTGTTGCTTTTCAGCATATTGATTCTACATGGCCTGAATTTGCACAAAATCCACAGAATCTAAAGTTAGGAGTTGCATTAGATGGGGTTAATCCATTCTCCATGAAATCCAGTAAATGGTCAACATGGCCAGTGGTAGTCATAAACTACAATCTTCCGCCATATCTTAGCATTAAAAAGGAACATTTAATGCTTTCACTTTTAATCCCAGGCAAAAGACAAGTTAAAGATATGAATGTATATCTTGCTCCTCTCATTGACGATCTTCAAGAGTTATGGAGAGGTATTAATGTCATTGATATATCAAAAAGCATCAATGAAAGACATATTACGATTCGTGGTATTGTGGCTTGGACTATTCACGATTTTCCTGGATATGGCGTTTGTTCAGGTATTGATGTAATTTTTTTATTCAATATGCATGTAAATAAATATGATTTAATCTAATTATATTTTTATCCTTTTCCATGATGCAGGAATATCTACTAAGGGTTATAAAGCTTGTCCATATTGTGGTGATTGGTTGAGATCAATCTATAGTAAGAATCTCAACAAAAATATTTATCTTCGACATCGACGATTCTTGCCTGATGATCATCCATTAAGATCTAAAAGAGAAGCGATACATTTTAATGGAAAGCTTGAAACAGGCCAGTATCCAAAACCTATGACGCCTATGGATTGGTATAAAAAATGGATAGATGGACCTCTGATAGATCCAGAAGCAGAAATCTTCAGTGATGATTCAAATAATGAGTATGTGAACAAAGGTAAAGGGAAATTGGCACTCGCAGAGAACATATCAATATGGTATTCTTTGGAGTATTGGAAAGAGTTAAAAGTATGTCATCTTCTTGATCCTATGCATATATTCAAAAATATTGGTTATTCACTATGGCAGCATCTTCTTGGACTAAAAGATACCACAACATCAAGGAATGATTTGAAAGATCAAAAATCCAAATCAAAGTTATGGCCAGTTTTTGATAGACATCGACAAGAAACGACTTATGCATCTGCTCCTTGGGTACTTACGACAAAAGAGATACAGACTATCAACAATAGAATTCAATTGATCAAGACTCCTACAGGATATGGAGCATCGTTTCAAAACATGTTTACTATGGATGATAAGAGCTTATCTGGATTAAAAACCCATGACTGGCATAACTTTTTGAAACATATTTTACCTTTGGTTATCGATGGATGTACAACGAAAGGAGTACGAGATGTGATCTATCATCTTGGATCACTTATAAGGTAATTATGATACTTTTATATTTAATATGTATGAATATTGGATATCTTTTATTTTTTAATTAACTTCTTTACAATTGTTTTTATGATTTGTATAGGTGGATTACATCCAAAGAGATCGATAAAAATTCGATCCCACAAAAAAAACGTGAATGCAAAGAGCTACTATGTTTGATGGAAAAAGAACTTCCTACTTCATTTTTTGATATTCAAGTTCATTTACTAGTCCATCTTGTAGATGAGATAGAGATTGCCGGTGTTGTCAACACTCGATGGATGTTTTGGGTCGAGCGATTTATGGGAATACTAAAAGGTTATGTGCGACAAAGAGCAAAACCAGAAGGATCCATGGCAAAGGGTTGGATGCTTGAAGAGTGCATGTATTACGTTAGTGAGTACCTTGAAAGAGTTCATGAAGAAGCTCCACGTGCATGGACCAACGAGTCTTCTTCAAAAATAACAGATGAGGTATTATCAGGTAAGGGGGTTCCATTCTTATTTACATTTCAAGGAAAAAATGATGTTTCTACTTTTGTAGCATATAATAGCGAATGCATGCAAGCATTCGTTAGCGAGTACGAGGAACTTCAAAGTCTCCAAAGTAAAAGGCGAAAAAACAAAAGATCTAGACGTAATCTCGATAATAATGAGATTACAGATATACCTTCTTTCACGGATTGGCTATATAGTCGTTTGCAACGCGCCAACGCAAATAATGAAGAAATCTCAGATGAGCAAAGAGAGTTAATGATAGGTTGTGAACAAAAGGTAATTTTATTAAAATATATATTTTATTTTTTTCATATATGTATGTTAGTTTCTATTTACTAATTGAATTTATTTTGCAGGCTCGAATGTTCACTAATATGTGGGCTTTTGGACAGCATATTAGAATCAAATCCATTGATTCTTTACGTAAAACAGAGGATTCTAGTATTGTTGCTTGTTTCAAGCAACTATCACGTGCTAGCTCAAAAGACACGAACCTTATAGATAGCGAACTTGGTTACGTAGGAACTATTGTTGGTATCTACGAAATTTCATTTCGTACATTCAAACAGGTAGAAAAAAGTTTATATATTTTTTTTAGAGTTAGTTATTTTTTTAAGCACCTAATAATGGGACGTTTTTGTTGTTATATATTTTGATAGGTCATTTTGAAGGTTGACTGGTATCGAGCGGAGTATAAAGGTAGTAATTCTACAATAAGAAAGGAATTATCTGGGTTTTGGGCAATTGATTCTTCCAAGGTAATGCGATCTACTAAAGAACCATATATTCTTCCTAGGCATATTGAACAAGCATTTTTTTATAAAAACCCAGATGCTCATCCTTGGTGGCAAGTCATTCATGTGCAACCTAGAGGTAGGTCATTGTTTGAACAGTTTATTGTTAGAGAGATTGAAGAAAGTCCTCTTGATGATTCAGCATCAGATACTGATACATCAACATCTGGAATAGAAATTAGACTCATTATACGTGATAATGATACTAATCTTTTTGATGAAGAGGATAATTCTCTACATGTTGATTCTACTGATGAGGAAGAGGAATTACCAGAAATAGATATTAATCCACCAATAGATGATGTGATTCATGAGAACATAGATTTAACAATAGAAGAAATAAATGAAATCAATAAGGATAATGAAGATGAGACTATATTGATGTCTTACCAAAATGATGGCAATAATGAAAACATATGAGCAGATTAGATAGTAACTTGAAGCTTCTGAATGGATATCAGATAATAGGTTTTTTTTATTAACTTGAATAACGATGAATCCTACTAGAGAGATGAAATCATGTTCTTCTAAGTTAGAACATGAAGCTCGGGGGTATGCCTAATTATTTTATATATAGCTTTATCTTCGAGGAGTAAATTTTTATCATGTATGTATGCATATGTGTGTGTATTCATGTGTATTATATGTATACATATATTAGTATGCATATATATGTATTTCATGTATATGTATGTGTTTGCATGTGTGTGATATATGTATACATGTATTCATGTACGTAATATATGCAAGTGTTTATAATTGTGTACATGTATATATGTATATGTGTCTATGTGTAAATATGTACATGTAAATATGTATGCATGTATATATATGTTTATGTGTGCATGTAGGCATGTACATGTATGTGTAAATATGTACATGTAAATATGTTAGTATGTATATATATATTTATGTGTGCATTTAGGCATGTATGTGTGAAGCATAATATATCTACTCCATTTTATATTTATGTATCCTATCTACATGATGTGTATATATCTTTACATATGTTATGAATCATGATCCTCGTTGATTCGAGTAGCTATATATAGAGGCATAAGGTTGGGAGGAGAGACATCTCTCTAGTAGGACGTCGGAGGTGTACATATACTTCAAACATATGGCGAAAAGGTTGAATTAGCGTTTTTAAATTAGGGATTTCAAAACCCTAATATCGAGATTAGTGCTCTCCGTCTCTCTCATAGTGGTTAGCAACGGGATGGCAACGTCGTAGGCAACGGGTTGCTAACGCGTTAGCAACGGGTTCAAGTTGCGAACCCCAAGTTGCGATAAAGTTGCGTACAAATCAATTTTTATTTTAGATTTTTTTATATGTATATGTGTGTGTGTGTGTATATATATATATATATATATATATATATATATATATATATATATATATATATATATATATATATATATATATATATATATATATATATATAGATACATAGATACATACATACATATATACACACACACATACATACATACATGGATTATATTATATTACATACATAGCAGTAAATATATACTACATACATACGTGTAATGTAATACACACATTTTTATGTATATATACACATAGTATATACATATTACATTTATACACAACACATAGATATATACATACATGATACACATGCATACATACATACTACAAAAATAGAAACATTTATATTAGATACATATATAAGTTAATATACATGCCTTTCAGTAAACATAGAGTAATAGATTTTAGGAATGACATCATACATACATAGATGCATATATAGATACATACATACGTACATACATACATAGCTCTCTCTCTCTCTCTCTCATATACATACATACCGTGCATTGTCGCGACGATGAGCCATAAGTGTCCGCATCTCTTTTAAACACCACTTAAGGTACCATCCTGTCCCAAACTCTGTCTCAAGTGAACTAAGCACGTACTTTTTATCCCTCTCATCATGCTCACTACAAAAAAAAAAAAACATAATGTAAATAAAACATAAGATATACATTTCAATTTATATGTAAAACTTTTACTTACTTCCATGGTAAGTGGATAAAGCGCAGGTAAGAGTCGCATAGTGCCCGCATTCTTCTCTTGAACTCCAATCCATTCCCTATGTACACAATGTTCCCCTCCGGCTCTATGTCGCACTCTAGTCCTAAGGTGCCTATGCATGTCCTCATAGGCAACTCTGCTCTGCTATCACGTGCTGGAGGTGGTATAGGTGTCCTAAAAATAGATAGATAGAAATAAATAAAAATATGTGCTATAATATCATTAAAAAAATTTATGAAAAAAAACATACCTATGAGCAGATAGCTCTCTTCCTGCATGTGGATCCGCAGAAGAGCCCTCGTCTGATCGCGTAAGCATCTGGATCGTATAATCCAGCTCCTCATCGGACATGTCTGCGTAGTCCCGCATTATGGCCCCTAGAGTATCTGACGGAACTCTTGCTCTCATAAGACTTTTTATGAGAGCGAGTTTCGCCTTTCTCTCTTTACTGGGATCCATAATACCTAACATATAAAACAAAATGGTTAGAAATCAATATATATATACGTGTATGTGTGTGTATGCATGTGTATGTGTGTGCATGCATGTGTATGTGTGTGTATGCATCTCTGTGTATGTGTGTAGGTATATGTGTGTGTTGTCTATGTGTATGTGTGTGTGTCTATGAGTGTGTATGTGTTTATGTATATGTATGTATCTACGTGTGTGTATGTATCTATGTGTGTATGTGTATGCATGTATGTATGCATGTGTGTGTATGCATATGTATGTGTGTGTATGCATCATTATGTGTGTCTATGTATGCATTTGTACGTGTGTATGCATCATTGCATGTGCATGTGTCTATGTGTGTATGTGTGTGTATATGTGTGTGTGTCTATGTGTATGTGTGTGTGTTTATGAGTGTGTATGTGTTTATGTGTATGTATGTATCTATGTGTGTCTATGTGTCTAAGTGTGTATGTGTATGCATGTATGTATGCATATGTATGTGTATGCATATGTATGTGTGTGTATGCATTATTATGTGTGTCTATGTATGCATGTGTATGTGTGTATGCATCATTACGTGTGTATGTATCTATGTGTGTATGTGTGTGTGTATATGTGTTTGTATGTGTGTATGCATGTGTGTGTGTATGCATGTGTATGTGTATATGTGTATATGTGTGTGTATATGTGTGTATGCATGTGTGTGTGTATATGTGTGTATATGTTTGTATGCATGTGTGTGTATGCATATGTATGTGTGTGTATGCATTATTATGTGTGTCT
>CM035441.1:58020106-58057606 GCA_020310875.1 Ceratopteris richardii | reverse complement strand
CAAGTACTTCTGATAGTGTTCTGATTGTCATTCAGCATAATACCAAGGCATGTGAATCATGGAACATATTGAGAAATCAATGTGAAACTCGTAATCAGACACGAATTCACAACTTGAAGAATCAGCTAAGAGCAAAAAGGTTTGTTGATGGGGAGACTGCATAGGTGTTTATCACTTGAATAAAGAATCTATGAGACCAAATGGCACGAGCAATCGTACTAAAGTCAAGTGAGGAGCTAGCTCGATGTTGTCTTCGAATCTGTCCACCTAAGTTTGATGGTTTGATAATTGCTCTTAATACTCAAATTAGACCTCAACCACTAACTTTTGAAGAATTCGGTGCCTTACTCATGGAAGAGGAGTTGTGGCTCAAGGCAAGGATTGCAAAGGAGATGCTACATTCACAATAAATGCCAAAGGAGGCAAAGCAGACTCTTCAAAAGATGGAGATAAAAAGAAGAACGACAAAAAGAAGTTCAAGGGAGAGTGTTTCCACTGCAAGAAGAAAGGACGTAGAATCCAAGACTGTCACATCAAGAAGGTAGAAGAGAAGAGTGGCTCTTCAAAAGGTGGCAAGGTCAAGGAGTTTGGCAACACAACAAAAATAGAGCTTGGGTTATTTGTTATGATAGAGGAGATGTGCTCCTCAGCTGAAGATTCAGGAACGGATGACTCATGGGTGTTGGATAGTGGTGCATCTCATCACATGAGGAGCAAAAAAAACCTTTATATTTCCTTATAGCCTCTAAAGGAAGGCATTTCCATAAGAAAGCAAGAATAGGGCAAGCTATCCTCTAGAGTTGGTGCATGTTGATTTGTGTGGAAAAATGCCTAGACAAGCCTTGGGTGGATCTTCCTACTTCATGTTACTTGACAAGTATAGCAAGAAGATGTGGGTGTACTTCCTTCACCATAAGGCTCAAGTTTTTGGTAAGTTTAAAGAATAGCTTCAGCTTGTTGAAACTGAAACAGTGAAGAAGATGAAGAAATTTAGGACAGACGACGGTGGCGAGTTCACATCAATAGAGTTTGAAGATTTTTGCAAGAGTAAAAGAATCAAGCATCAACTCATAGAGGCACATAGACCTCAACACAACAATGTTGTAGAACGTCGAAATCGAACCATCATGGAGATGGAAAGGTGCATGTTAACAGGAAAGGGTTTGCCTAATCAATTTTGAGAAGAGGGTTGTCAACACATGGGGTCGTCGAGATAAGCTATTATCCAATTGAAGAAAATGGAGTAGGCATCTTCACCAAGGCTCTTGGGGGAGAGCAACTTCTTTAACACTTTCCAAAGCTAGGGATTGGACCAAGGAGGTAGTTCACCGCAGGGTGGACATTGAGGGGTGGTGTTAGATATGCTCAATACTCCACCCTCAAGTGACCACAAATGATCCATGGTGCTATAAGTTGTAAGGCTCCCATTATGAGGAGAAGCCATTGTGAGAGCCCAGACATTTGTGGAACCCTAACTTCTAAGTTAGATGAGGTTTATGTGTGACCATTGATGGTTATAGATGATCTTTGTGAGCCTAGCCATTAGGTTAGGTCGGGCATATACTTCCGAGCCATTGGGTTGCCATTCATGAAAATAAAGGCCCTATGGCATCGTGCAGTTTCCCCATAGAACCTTAATCGGGGGAGTGCAAAGGGAGGCTTGCCCCCTTCTACAGGATCCAAGGGACCTATCCCTGACTCATAGGGCCAAGACGATAGGACTTCTGGTCATGGAGATATTATCAGATTGTATATTTTATCAACTATTTTGTATCTCTCGACTACGTTTATCTATATCGAATCCCCTTGTAAAAGCTATATAAGCATGGCCCAAGCTGAGCTTCACATAGCATTCTGCACTAGTAAGCCCTCCATCTAAAGTCTGTCTAGATCGCTATCTAAGCTCCACATTGGAAGCGCACAAGTGGACCACCATTGTTTTAACTGCATTACGTTGGTAATCTAAGAATTTGAGTTCTCTATCTCTCAATCTGCATCTATCTTTGTTTGATTTTTTTTTTCTTAACTATGTCTACAGGTCTATTCCGTTGTGCTATTATTTTTCTTACAAAGCATGCTATCATCTAAGAGGTGTTCCATGCAGCACCCACGATGTGACATTTCCTTCCCCTTAAAAAACATTTTCATCCTCAAAAATGTAGATGAAATGTCCGTAATGGTAGAAGAAAGTGTTGGGACTCCCCTGAACTCCACATACTGTATGTACATGGTCCTCTCTGTGTGTTGTTTCCCCATATCCTTCCCCTTAAGAAGTCTCATATGAGATCCTCTCAAAGGTGGGAAATCGTGTGTGTGGAGTTTACTATCTCTCATGTACATTCCACTTCCAAACCATCACTCCCATTACATATAACATCATCAAAATGATCTAAGTCCATATGATGACTCTAATGAATCCCATGTCCTCAACTCATATAGGACTTAAATGAATCCCATAACCTCCTCTGTAGATCTCAACATACATATATGTATTGGGTATCCCAAAATATTCCCCACTAAGGGACCTATGATCTAAATCATAGAGTTACTGCCATGACTATAGCCTTCCTAGCCATCACTGGAATCACATTGGGCACCCATCAACGCTCTCATGAAACCCATCTCTAGGATCCCATCTAATTGGTTTCCTTAGTAGTTTAGCAAACATGCTTCACTACAAACTGAAGTGATGTGCATGAGTGAAACTAGTCACTCTTTGGGTATTCTCTATGATACCCCATAGTCTCCTAATCATGATATGAGACTCTTTTGAAGATAAATAAATCTTCACTACATTGGACATTATCATAAAGTTGCATGTCTATCACCAAGAATCTTGTTTTCCATGCAGGTACCAAGCACATAGAAATTCAGTATCACTATATGTGTGAGTTGATTGAGGACAAGGTCGTGGAGATAAGCAATTATCCAACTAAAGAAAATTGAGAAGACATCTTCACCAAGGCTCTTGGGAGAGAGCAACTTCTTTTACACTTTCCAAAGCTAGGGATTGGACCAAGGAGGTAGTTCACCGCATGGTGGACATTGAGGGGGGGTGTTAGATATGCTAAACACTCCATCCTCAAGTGACCACAAATAATCCATGAGCCCAAACATTTATGGAATCCTAACTTCTAAGTTAGATGAGGTCTATGTGTGACCATTGATGGTTATAGATGATCTTTGGGAGCCTAGCCATTAGGTTAGGTAGGGCATAAACTTTCGGGCCCTTGGGTTGCCATTCATGAAAATAACGGCCCTGTGCCATTGGGAAGTTTTCCCATAGAACCTTAATGGGGGAGTGCAAAGGGAGGCTTGCCCCCTTCTACAGTGTCTAGGGGACCTATCCCCCTGATCGGTAGGGCCAAGACGGTAAGACTTTTGGTCATGTAGATATTATCATATTGTATATTTTATTGACTATTTTGTATCTCCCAACTACGTTTATCTATACTGAGTTCCCTTGTAAAAGCTATACAAGCATGGCCCAAGTTGAGCTTTACATAGCATTGCGCACTAGTAAGCCTTTCATCTAGAATATGTTTAGATCATTATCTAAGCTCCACAGTGGGAGCACATAGGTGGACAATACCATCATTGTAACTACATTACTTTTGGCAATCTGAGAATTTGAGTTCTCTATCTCTCATTCTACATCTATCTTTGTCTGCATTGTTTTTCTTAACTCTGTCTGTTGGTCTATTTCATTATGTTGTTATTTTTCTTACAAAGCATGCTACCATCTAAGAGGTGTTCCATGCAACACCCACGATGTGACATTTCCCTTTCCTTAAAAAACAATTTCTTCCTCAAAAATATAGATGAAATGTTTGTAATGGTAAAAGAAAGCATTCGGACTCCCTTGAATCCCATGTACTCTATGTACATGGTCCTCTCTATGTGTTGTTTCCCCATATCCTTCCCCTTAAGAAGTCTCATATGAGATCCTCTCAAAGGTGGAAAATCGTGTGCATGTGGTGTCAACTATCTCCCATGTACAATCCACTCCAAAACTATCGATCCCATTACATATAGCATCATCAAAATGATCTAAGTCCATATGATGACTCGAATGAATCCCATGTCCTCAACTCATATAGGACGACTCAAATGAATCCCATAACCTCAAACTAGTTTAGTTTGGTTCTAGTCAACATGTGATAATGGATATACCTTTCTGTTCCAAAGTAATTAGTTCCTAGATATTAAGACTAAGTATAAGTACATCTCTATAGATCTCAATATACATACATGTATTGGGTACCCCAAATATTCCACACTGAAGGATATATGCTCTAAATCATAGAGCTAGTGCCATGACTATAGCCTTCCTAGCCATCACTCGAATCACATTAGCACCCACCGATGCTCTCTCATGAAACCCATCTCTATGATCCCATCTAATTAGTTTCCTTAGTAGTTTAGCAAAAATGCTTCACTACAAACTGAAGTGATGTGCATGAGTGCAACTAGTCACTCTTTTGGTATTCTTCATGATACCCTATAATCTCCTAATCATATTATGAGACTCTTTGGAAGATAAAAAAATCTTCACTATATTGGAGATTATCATAAAAATTGTATCTCCCATGCCTCTATGCAACTTCTTAAAACCTATAGGATTATTTATGCACATTTCTAATGGTGAAGGTATATCTCCTTCCCCTTAGCAATCATATGGTCTAAATCCATAAGGATTATATGTAGGGATCCAATTACTACCAAAGTCCTCTTATCTATGATGCTTTGATGTTCCTCAGTCCATCAAGTACATAATTAAAAGCATGCTTATTCTTATTTAAAAGTAAGTGCATATATAATGCTATGAGGTGGAAAAAAATTTGATAATATTTCTGCAAAGTAATGGAGTTCCAACATATTTTAGCCATAAGATCAAACATAAGGTCTGGCAAGCCAATGGCACAGAAGCTATTCACTATAGCATAGGGCTTGGCAAGCCCATGGTATATAGTCCATGTACTCAAGTATGAACTCCATAACCTGTAAAACATAAAATGCTAAAAACCACATCTTGCTTATGTAACCTTATACTTCGTGCAATTATCTGTCTTGTAAACTATCAAAAGCATACACCTAGCAAGTTGATCCATACTTTTAGAATAAAAACAATGGCAAACTTTGATGTATGCATTCCAATCCATGCATGTACATACAAAACATGCCAAAACATAAACTATGATGCTTAAAAAACATAAGCCATACATCCCTGAATGGTTTAATGTCAAAACTGCATGCATCCAAGTCTTTTTGATGAGCTTCGAGACCTTTGTACTTTCCTCACCAGGTCCTAAAACAAACTTTGAAGTGTCCAAAGACATCATATTACTTCCCAAAATCATGATCAAATGATTACCAAAAATAATGTAAATATGTCAAAAAATGCATATATAATCCATCTCTAGACTTGCAAAGACTTTCTTAGGATGGCTATTTTCCACGAACCACAAAGATATACGGACTCTACACTTAATCTTTGGTGCTACGGCCTACCTCGCTCGCTTAAGACTTGCAAATAATCATAAAATGAAATATATAATGTGAAAGAGCTTTGAAGTGAAATTACTTCAATCGCCTTCTCAATCTACAAGGTATGGCTCCCGAAAGGTAGGTCTAGACTTTGGAAACCTATATAAAGCTAAAAAAATAATGAATTTTTAACTTTTTCTTTGATAAATTGAAACTAGATATTGTGCTCTTCGAAAGGAACCAATCCAATTTGGAGTTCTCTAGTGTAAGCTATGATCTCTACAAGCATGAGGTGTCAAACTAGTGGATTGGTCTAAGTGCTGAGAACAGAGTATAGAAATATGATCTTTGAAGTGTTCCAAGGCATTTTTCCATCAATAAAATCCTATATTTCTCTCCATAACCTCATAGAGTAATACATAAAGATTCTTTGGCATATTTTTACAGTTTCAAATTCCTGCCTTTCGCATACTAATTTGCTCTCCAAAAGAGGCAGAAACCAAAATTTTTACTTTTCTTACAGAAAGTTAGATAAGAGATTTTAGCAAGCTTCTTATCCATTTCTAATGATTGTTTCTTGTGATGAGTTTGCCCGCAGAGTAGAGAGACCTCTGAGAGCTATGGCGGAGAAGCACAGTCAAAAGACTTCAACGGAATGATGCCACAGAGGGACGAACATAAGAGATAAGGTACAAAGAGAATATAGGTCTCTCGTTGAGATGCGGACGCATAGATATGAAATAAAGATGTGCCTTGTATTACGTGAACAAAAGATGTTCATTTATACAAATCTAGAGAAGCTTTCGGCCAATAAAAAGAAGATAAGGAGAGGATTGGATTATCCTCTTAGATAGAGAGGGTTTACATGAGATGATCAAGGCTCATAGCCAACAATCCCCCCCTTGAGCTTGATCATACAAATAGCTCTTTGGGAACTATCCTTTCCTCACAAATAGACTAGGGTGGTACAAAAATATGATTCCTTCCCATGTACAAAGAAGGTGGTACAATGTTTATATCCTTCCTTCAACAAACTCATGGGTGGTACAAATCCTTCCCTTTAAATATGAGGATGGTACAAAGGGGATATTTTATAACACATAATCATAGACGAAATTGACTTGAGCTTCTTCTTCATTTGTCTCCTCTCCTATGTTGACATTGCTTGGATTTTTGTTGAAAGCTCCTTTGTTGTTGTTGATGTTGTTGTTGCGTAGACGACAATGCTTTGTAGCATGGTTGGTTTTACCACATATTTTGCAAGGGTTGATTTGATAGCAATCCTTCGATAAATGGTTGGTGCGATTACAATGAATGCATTTTGTAGCTCTTACAACCAAGGCATTTATTGAGAATTCATCATGTGTTTTCAACTTATTTTCATGTTGTTGTAGAGAATTAATGACATCCTCTAGCCTAGGGATAGGGTCCTTTTCTTTAAGAACAGTTACAATTTGTCCAAACTTATCATCGGGCACAACTTTGAGTAGAACGGCTACTTGATCCTCATTTTCAATAGGGCATTGCACATATGCTAATTGGGTACATATACTTTTTAGCTTGTTTACAAGAGTAGGTATATCTTCTCCTGGAGACATGTTTAGAGAATAAAGTTGCATTTTTAGAGCTATTTTGGAGTTTCTAGAAATAGCTCCAAAATTTTGTTCTAAAGTAATCCATGCTTGATTTGCCGTAGTGCAATCATCCAAGAAATGTACATAGTTGTCATCTAAAGAGGTGAGTAACATTCCAAGTGCTTGTTCATCCTTTTCTGTGAAATATGGTAGTCCTCTTCTATGTTCAACTATTTCGTTTGGTGCAAGTGGTTTTGTGACCGACCATAATTGTTTAGTCATTAGGTGGCCCTTGATTTTTGTTTGCCATGTGTGGAAACCTTGGCCACTAAATTTATCTAGAGGTTTTTCACTCATGTTGGAGAGGTCTTAACTCTTGGAGACTCTCCAAGGTCAGTGTCTAACTCCTTACAACAATGAAAAATAGTGGGAAGATCTTACCACTAAAAAATGAGGGCAGTGTCTAATCCCATAAAAACTTAGAGCATAAGTAAAAAATGAGAATAATTACAAAGCATTAAGTGCTTGACTTAATTTCTCTTCTAGCTCTCTCAATAAATTGCTTCATTCCGATAGAAGAAAAGTTTATTCATTTATTCCTTCAAATGACCTCGTTGCGAACATACCTACCTTGGGTCAATCAACATGACAAGCAAATCCTCACGGGGTACTTTGGAAATCTTAAATTATCAAAGCGCAACGTAGCAGATATTGTATCATCTTTTCTATATGAACAATCAGACTTGGTCGTCAAAATCTATGGTCTTAGTTGATAGTTGCTAATATAGGAGATACAAACACATGTAGCAAAAGGATAGTGATGAGGAATGAGAGAACGAGCGCATGCTTCCCCTTGTCTACTTCTGCTACAATTTATGAATGAAGTGCAAGAAAGATAGCAGTGTCAAAATGATACCAGTTGAACTCAATGCTTTGTGCCACTAGAGATCTCGTCAAAGCTGCTAGTTTTCGAAGAATCTCCTCCTGCGCCATTCACGTATAGATACCACAAAGGATAGTGCTATTGTGAAATTGTATTTGAAAAAAAAAATAACTAGAGCATCATTAGCGCAGCAATATATGGATGGAAAGTGTAGTACAATAGACTATTGTTGATTTATGCATGGACGATGACGTATCTACATTTTGAACTTGAATTTGCCTGTGTAGCAACTTGAACTTGAATCCGCCTGCGCAGCAACTTATTAAAGTTGACATCCACCATCCGCCATGGAGTCCATGTCAGTACTCACGGATAAGCAGAGCTTCACTCACGGACGTCATCCAATGAACTCCAGAGCAAAACTCCAGCATCTGCGATAGAAGAAAAGACTATAACGACTGCGTCCTCGAGCATGCCAACATGAATCACTGGTACTAACTCCGGAAGAACGAGTACTGTTGTTCCAGATTCTTTCGCTCTGATACCACCTGATGAGTTTGCCCGCAGAGTAGAGAGACCTCTGAGAGCTATGGCAGAGAAGCACAGTCAAAAGACTTCAGCGGAACGATGCCACAGAGGGACGAACATAAGAGATAAGGTACAGAGAGAATATAGGTCTCTCGTTGAGATGCGGACGCACAGATATGAAATAAAGATGTGCCTTGTATTACGTGAACAAAAGATGTTCATTTATACAAATCTAGAGAAGCTTTCGGCCAATAAAAAGAAGATAAGGAGAGGATTGGATTATCCTCTTAGATAGAGAGGGTTCACATGAGATGATCAAGGCTCATAGCCAACATCTTGTATTTTCTTATTCCATGAGGTAAAATATATCATACTTGATGTATGCATGCATTACTCCATGAGAATCCTCTTAAACTATCTTTTTTCTTGCTCCCAAAGTTGAAGATTTTGTGTAATTAGCACCAGCGTTTCTAAAAAGTGCAAAAAGGGGTTCTTTGAGGATGCAAAATTCCTCCTTAACTTATGTTTTTCATGAATCTAATGATTCCATAGGGAGGTTTATATAACATACTCTCAATATATATATATATTTTCCCATTCATCCATATTTAATGCACCTCTTATTTCCCTCCTTCAAAATGAGAATTTATTAAGTTTAGGTGCTAGAATTTTTCTCAAATAATGATGGAAGGGGTTTTATGAAGCCTCAAACTCCCATCCTACTTAATCAACTTTTGCATTTATTGATCCTATATGGAATTTCATGCAATATGCTATATGTATGCATGATTTTTCCCATCAATCTATGGAAAATCCCTCTTCATTTCCCTTTACCAAAATGACTACTTATCAAAATAGCTCTTGAAATTTATGTGAACATCATGAAAGTAGGCTATTTTGGAGGTGCTTAAAGCTCATGTTTTCTTACAACTGAAGGGAATCCTTGACTCTAGATGAGAGCATATATCTCATACTCTCCATACATATGATTTCCCTCCAACTTGGCTGCTAATACCTTCGTTTTCCTTCTCAAAGAGTCAGACATTTTCAAAATTGAAATAATAATAATACATATATATAGGTAGTTCATTTCCTCACAATTTTGATATATTATAAATATCCTTTTTACACAATATTGAGATGCTCCTCCCACCTCCTCTCTGTGACATTTTTTTGTTGATACACTTCCGATAGCTTTTATTGAAGAATACTCCATTCACTTTTAAAAACAACACTTATGATGCTCATAAATATGTTGTTCCACAACTAGAACTATGAAATGATAAAGAAGCTTACCTTTCACCAAAAGCTTGTGGCTTAGTGGATAGAACAAATAGCCATCATGCTATGGACTAGAGTTCATCTTGGCACGCGCCGCTATGTGATTGCGTGGTTAATCACCACTCTGATACCACTATTAGATGCTTTCTTTTTTATCTACGGCTGGTAGATGACTTCGCGAGCATCACACACACAGAGGGATGTCCTCCGGTTCTCCTCCCAATCACATCCGAGCAAAGCCTTCTCTTTGCATGAGTCTCATGCATCATCAATACTCTCTTCTCCTACCTTTCCACTACCTTGCCACTAAGCGAATGCATCTACATGATGTCATGTTACAAAGCATGTCACCTCATCTAAGAGGTGTTCCATGAAACACCATGTGACATCTATGTGTGCAGACGAGTGTACCTCTTGCCCCGGCAGCCTCGACGTCACAGCATGCAGCTTCAGAGACTGTAGAACAGAGCCTAGTGCTTCTGAAGCGCGAGTTGCACAGCCTAAAGTAGTTTGAGCCCTTTTTCCTAAGTGTATGATTTCCTTCGAGTCACTACCAGTTCGATCTCCTACATTGCCTCTACAAACTTGGAGTTAATATCTTCTTATTCACTTGCATAAGCAATCGCTGTGGGCGAGGATGGGGCTCCTTGCCTTGCATCCCGAATGTTGATTCTTTGGAACAGGTGAAATCTTTGCTATCACCATTTTAGCAAATCTCCGAGGATGACGGCCACAGCCGACTCTGTTAACAGTAAGATCTTTTATGAAAGCATTGAAGCGAGCAGTGAATGGCTTGTCGACACAGAAGCTTCAGCATGGGGAAAGTCATTCACAAAGTTCGAACGCTAGTAGAAGTGATGCAGGCAAAGATGATGTCATGGTATAAGAACAGAACTCCCCTTTCTATCTTGATTGATTCTTATATGGTATTCATCTCCTTGATATGGAGATTATTATTCTTTTTATAACGATCATAGAGTAAAGCACATAAAAGGTAATTTCGCTTGCAAAATACAGAAACCTCTACATCAAATTGTTTTTTTCTCTTTTTGTAAACATATAGACATTGACTTCGGAGCTTGATTTCTTTATTGCGACGACCTATATAAATACAAACGTTATATTCGTAGATCATTTTCTTCCTTGAATGCATATGGTCAGATATTATGTCCGTGGATCCTTAATTGGAAATCTTATGTGGTGTGAGGGCATCATGTATGGTTTAAGCAGATCCTTGAATGAACAATCTCATGTGCTGTGAGAGAAAATTCCATAACTTTGATATTAAGAACAAAAGAGCTTACTTCTACTCTTCTTCGTTCCTTGATATCAACATGCTCAAAACTAAAATCTATGATACGACTGAACATCCTTTATATCAGTTCTCCTTGGATACATTCCTTGATATTGACGTCCTCAAAACTTAAACCTATGGTATGACTGAACATCGTATATATTAGTTCCAAGTGCCCACTGGTCGTGATCATCAAAGAAGGCAATGAACAAACCTGTACAAGCATGTGGATAAACTTAAACGGATTCAGAATCATGCTAACTGGATGTTGTGAAAATACTAAGTGTATTAGGATGATAAGAACGTCCAAAAAACAGAAGATCTTGAAAACGTGCATGGACATCGTGCTTTTATTTCTCTTTTAAAAATCAAAATATTGAAGGACATAATTATTACGAGGAAATTACTGGAAATAAAAGTCGCTTATTGATGGAATATATTGACATTAATACAACATGGTAGCGAAAGGGCGTGCTCTTGATCCTTCCCATATTTTTTTTCTCAAAAATTCTGAGAAAAGCGGTCAAAACACTTAACCACATACAACTCGAATAATATAAATTTCAGATAAAAAGAATAAAATTCAACAACCAAATAAAAAGACACCGTTAGGAAATAATTATTCGTTCTAATTTCACAGAAAGAAAATGGTCAAATTATAATCCATGGGATTCCATTATAAAAAATATGGCAAAGCATACATTAAATTCTGAGGTCTAGCTTTTACTAGTAGCCTTAAAAGCTTGTTTCGATCCATGGTGTAATGGCAAAACACTGGACCCTGACGCATCCAGCCCCGGGTGGGACTTGAACGCTGGCCATCTGCCTAGGAGTACAAGGCACATCCGCTAAACCACACCTGCTGGATGGGTGCCTCTACCTTACGAGGTCGGGTGTGTGCGTCTTTCCAATTCATTGTATTCACAAAACACACACACACACACACACTGGACCCTGGACTGTGAGCTCCAGGGTTCAGACCCCGGAGTGCAGCCTGAAACCCCTGGAAAGATAAGTGGGATCCCCGAGAAGTGTGTGTTCATTTCAATCTGTCAAGCGTAACTGGAAAAGTAAGTAGATGGTTGAACTCCCTCCCCAAAGGAAAAAAAGGCCTTGAAAACTTCTAAAAGCATGTGTCTTAGAGGCTAACTTTAGAGATCACGTATACTGACTAACAAAGTGATTCCTCAGGCTTGTGATATAAAATCTTTATTACCTCTGGGGAACTATGTCATCATGTAGAGTGTCAAAATAAAGATACATGTTCTCCCCTCCCTCTACCCCCCAGGAAAAGGAAAAGGAAAATAGAAAACACATAAAAAGAAAAGAAAAATAATTTCTATGATTAAAGCTCACCTGTTGGAGTTTTAAAATCCACTTACAAACTTTTCGTCTTATTGGTTCCTAAAATTTCAGAGTAATCATAAAAAAATGTTTTCTATTTGCTAGCCGAAGATTGCATTGAAGTATCCAATCTGTTTATTTGAAAGACAAGAAATAAAGTAAGAGGATCCATATTGAAGCGATTGGAGGTACCCATATGTTATTGAAAAACATCTGTTACACATTCAAACAATTTCTTTCACGTCATACTCATGGAATAAAATTGACAAAATATTTATAAACAAATAAATTAACGAAAGATTTTGCTTTAAAATACGATAAACTTATAAATCCATATAACGGCATTTAAATTAACCCATTTTAATTGATTCTTTTGCGAGTCAGTTCTGAACCTTACATAATGGCTCGTTACCATAGTCATTTTCTCAAAGAACTAAACGTTTGTATTGATAATGAGCATACAATTTATGTACATGATAAATGTCGATTGGGTAGCACATGGATTATGCTTGATGAGAGAAATACCAATATATCTCCATAAAGATTTATTTGATTATTAGCTGCCTATGAGAATCTCAAAAATGTGGATGCATAGAATTAATGTTGATGGTGTGCTTAAATTGTTATGCATGTGTGAAAATTAATATTGATACTATTATTCAAAAATCATAGATATTAAGGGTCAGAATTTCAACATCACCATGATCGCCATCGAAGAATTGAATATCTGAAGTCTTAGGCTAACCCGGTTAATCTTTGCATATATGCTCAGCAGGCCATAATCAAGAGTAAGCACCCAGTTCCTCCTCAAATAAGATCAAATCTAATAAATGTTTTATTTATGTGAAACATGGACAGTATTTACCTCAGAGCAACATATCCTTGGGATCTTGTCTTGATAGATATCACGAGGAGCATGTTTTGATCGTCCTCAAAATTTTAGGTATCCAATGTGCTTTTCAATGCGTAAATAACCATTATGATGTGTTGGTCTTATGAAAGATCCAGAAGTTTCTTTTTATGCAAACGGATATGTTAATAAAGGACAATGTTTACCGTGTGGGGGCATCATATCCCGTGGATGTAAAAAGTGGCAAGCTGATAGAACGACCATATTTATCCCTATCAAGAGGACAAAAAAGCAATTGTGAACTGACAAGGTCGGCTGTATACCAATAGGAAATAAATGTGTTTCTTATGAACGAGGAGTTCAAATAGAGTGCACTGAAAAAAGTCTCTGTTGCAGAGTAGAAGAACGTTTCACTATTTGTGTGCATCAAAAGATACAGAGTAGTCTCAAACCTTCCTTTTGGTGGATGTCCCCTCAAGACACCAAAACTTGCAGGAAGACTCATTCTTCTATTTTTGAACCTCATTATTGTTGACAACATGCTATTTTGGTCTAGGCCCATAACCTCATCGTAAGTTGGTGGTGCACGTTCTTCTCTGCAAAATCAAAATCAAAATCAAAATCAAAATCTCTCTCTCTCTCTCTCTCTCTCTCTCTCTCTCTCTCTCTCTCTCTCTCTCTCTCTCTCTCTCTCTCTCTCTCTCTCTCTCTCTCTCTCTCTCTCTCTCTCTCTCTCTCTCTCTCTCTCTCCCCCCCCCCTCCTCCCTCCCTCCCTGTCTCCTTCCCCCCTCCCTTCAAATATGGCAATGACTTGCATCAATTAAAGGGCATCCCACTTGAGTGTTGAGTCTTGCCAAAAAGAAGGGAAAACATTCCAAACTCAATTAAAAAAACCTAAGATAAAATAAAGCCAAACTCAATTAAAAAAAGCTAAGATAAAATAAAGCCAAAAGGCTCTACTACAAGCAAAAAAGACCTGCAACACATGAATCTCCTTACTGTTTGCTCCAAAAAACAAGCTTTTTCCTCCTCTTTGTTTCACTCTCTTTCTATTGGATGCAACTTCATTCAAGTCCACCAAACTTCAACACCATGACAGTAATGGTCGTTGAGGGGAGATGAGAGAAAGACCACAATGCCAAATAATGCAAGAGACGTAAAGTTGAAGTAAAAACATAACTGCAAGAGAGACATATGCACATATACAAGGGAAATAAGAAGAGTATCAAGTGTTGCCCTAGAAAGAGGAAGAAAAGAAAAAGAAATTGGGTAAAGCACCCAACCATCCTAGATCCCCAACACCTGATGTGTCTCAATATCATCCAAGGCAAAAGGGAGGGATGTATTACGTATGTACAAAGAATTGAGGTCAAACAACTGGATTTTGGGTCACACTTCTACATGAAAATATAAAATAAAGAGTATTGTGAGCTCCTTAAAAGAGCTTTCCCTAGGAAACATATGGTAGTATGCTAAAAGGGTACATTTATGATATACCTATAGGCTAGGATAAACAAACTTAGGGGCCTTTAATACCCCAATAACTATCAAAGTGCTACTAGCATCAATCTTTATTCAAAGAGCCTTACATGAAGGATTGCCTCTTTGATATGATGGTCCTCCCTTCACTCATATATATTGCTTTTGACTAGCTCACCCTCATGGAGAGATCTGATCACGATCTTGATTTGAATGATCTAAAGGAAACATTCCATGCCGCACACATTATTAGAGAAGAATCTTCTATGCACTCTATGCTTGTTGAGGCTCTCTTGCAAATATATATACTCCTATGCTTTACGAGTGAAAAATGCAGCACACTGTTATAAGTGCTAGTGCCATCAAGCTTTGTCCTAAGACTCCCTCAAGGCATAGCTCTTTGAAATTATGGTTAGCCCATCATTCATGTATGATAATGTTGTTTTGGCCCTTAGCTTATACTCACAAATATGGACATAGATGAAGAGATCTTTGATTACGATGCCATCTCATATAATTTGAGGCAAAAGGTCCGAACCACAAAGGAAAATAAGAGCAAGTTCATTGTGCCTCCCGAACTCCTTGAGTTTCTCTTTGAAACACTAGCTCCCATAACCAAGATCCATGGTTTGCCTCATAAAAGGCTACCATGAATAGCTTTCGATGCATCAAATGCACTAAGGATGGGGATACGCATTCCTAGTATAGTAAGATGGCATATGGGTTAAGTATTGATTAATTTTTCCAACTCCTAAAGGTATAGGATAGTCATTTATGCCCATTTTCACCCACCAAAAGGAATAGGTTGATTAAGAAGGAAATATGGTAGATATGCATTAGACAAATGGATAAGCATTAATGTCACTCCCATTCAAAACAATGAGGAGCACTTTTTGCACATCAATGATGAGGTTCATTGAGAGACGTGGTTATTTAGATCTGGACCTACCACATGATATGAGAATTGTTATTAGAGAATCCGAAGTCTCTTCACATGAGCTGAAGATCGACTGAGGTGGTGATATGACGAGATTTCAAAAGAGCCAAGGATTATAAAAAATGTGCTCTACCATAATTCAATGTGACAAGCACTATACTTGCATTTATCCAACATATGTAGACCTCAAAATGAGATGAAATATGATGACATATTAACATCTTCAAAAATGGCAATAATGTCTTTTAAGACTGCAAAATTACATCATGGTGAATCCTATATATTGCTCAAGTAAAATGAAGAAAACAATGTTTAATAGAAATGCTAGGATAATGGAAAAGTGAGAACTCAATGAAAAGACTTAGAGACATCACTAGTACATGTCGCTCTTTGAAACTCTTAATACACTTCCTTGACTATCACACTTGATGGGAACCTACCATTTTTGAAGGTTTGGAAGATAGCCCTAGAGTTAAAAAGACACAGAGATGGCATACTACAATATTCTAACTCATGGTAGAGGTCTATGACAACTCACAATTACACACTTCTTTCAAAGCCATAGAGCAATCCCTATAGAACAATCCAAAGAGCCAAGGCTCACACTCACATAGGATGATGATCAATGAGCACATGCACAATGATGTGTCCTTGGATTAACATATATCTATTGTCATGAGGTGGAGATTTGAAGATCTGACTATGAAATAATATCACCATTGAAGATGCACCTATAAATACTTTTCGTATGTCCTACACATATATCCTAGATGCATCTATACATACTTCTCATATATCCTACCCATATATCCCTAGGATGGAGATAGAATCCCCATACATTTCTCACAATTGTACTCTTATAGTACTTATTACCACTCTTCTCCATTCTCTCTTTGTATATACTTAGTGCTATACCCACCAAATTTATAACGTGTCTTGCACACAACATTATCATTGTGCATGTGTTTTCCTTTCTTCATTTATCGATGACATGTTCTATAATTCTTATGATTGTATGTTCTGTATCATGGGCCAATTCTACCCTCATAAGATGTTAATAGATCTCTTGATTTCTATGTGTGAGAGTTTCCATCATAAATAAGTAGATTGTATGCATTATGATATACTATTTTCCCTTGAAAGGATCATGATATACCACTCATATGGAAGGAGATCCAACACCATGGGCTTTCATTTACGAGGCACTTTCAAAGAACATTATTTTCTACTCTAGCAGAGGTGAAGTCTTCCTCTTCGAAGACTTCAACATCTAAAGAACTATGAGGAGGTTTGAAAAATTGGCTAGATGAGCATAGATCTAAGGAGGTGTTCACCACTCACATATCAAAGGATATTAGAGGCAATGCCCTTGCGTTTGGCCATCCTCTTTTAGATCATGGGATCCAATGGTTATATATAATGGAATACATTCTTGTCTAGATTCCAAGGGACTCTCATGCTTTTCACATGGTGGTAGTAGGAGCACACTAGACTATTTTGCACTTCATAACCTCCTTTAGAGTTTTTCCCTATCCAATCAGCATTGACCATGCATACCTTCACTTTGCTCTCTAGAGCACACGTAAGACTTCACATCATACCACTCTAGATTCACATGTCACAATACATTTTACTCATGAGCTCTCTAACATATGTCCACCACATTGAGGCCTACCTATCATACCTAAATACCACTTCGTCATTGGACAATCTCACTATGCAGCTCAATACCATTTTCCATGAGACCACCATGATTATCTTTTTGTACACTTAATGGTCACAATATTCTAGGAGTGGGACTATGCATCAAAATAGATGGTGCAATGATGATTAAAGAGCTATGCAAACAACTAAGGACCAAGCAATTACTAGGTGAGATCATAGTTAATAAGTGACTATCTCAATTATCTACAACCAAGGTTTGTGCATACTACACTATCATAACATAACCATATCGAGCACAGGAAATTCAACTACATGTGCTCATTTTGGCACACTCGATGGGACACTCTCAATTGCAAACAAGTAATTCACCTCCTCATTTTGGCACGCCCAATGGGACACTATTCTAGAACCGCTCTCTAGATTTGGTGCATGGCCAAGTCCATCTCTATCACATACCCATTACTCTATTGACTTTTCTCAAATGAAAGTGCAACTATAAGCTCATGGTAGTCAATATTGCATATCGACTCCATTATGCATAGTATGGACTCAATACTAAAACATTCCCACTAATGTCATCAATGTCCAATAGGGGTATAGAACTAAGAATGAATACATGTTCACACACAACCCACAATGCACGCACACCACGAGCAATAACCCACAAGAAGCTTTGCAAACTGAGTTTTGTCACTTCCATAAGTGATGGGTAAACTCAAGCATAATGAAACCTAACATGAAACACGAACAAAGGATAGGAAAAATTACAAAAAAAGCATCGCTGATAGGGTATACATACCTATCAACTAGTCACAATTATGACAAAGAACTTCTTAGTTTTTTCATTATTTGTAGCTCATACATTGTATCAGATTCACCACTTTATAATCTTTTGGTCTCAAGGGTCATTTTGATACAAAACGTGTGATGATGAGTGCAAAAACTTAAATGACTATCTCCAAGTGCTACCATTCTAAGGAGAGGCTAACCACACACAGCCTCATCGATAGATTAGGACTCTATCTCACTACAAAATGAAGACTTAAGAGGAGTGTTGAGGTTAGACTCCATCAATGCTTGACAGGGACTATGGGAACCAAGACCTTTGATAACTATCAAGAGCATATGTATATGTATATATATGTATGGCATACTTATGCATGTTGATTGTAGCATATATAGCCATCTATACTAGTCCGTCATGCATTGTGCCCTAGAGTTTTTTGTTTGATTGGTCTCACAAGCCATATGGAGATTACAACATTAGAGAGAAGCACACTATGATCTACAAGAAGAGCACCTCATTTATGGTTATGAGAGCCTTGCTTTGGTCCTCATTTGTCTCTTTATACATACCTTACTAGAAGGGTTTCTAATGCAATGGAAAATGCACACCATTGTATCCATCCATAAGGAGAGGATTCTATGGATCTCAATATTCATAGAACCATCATGATGGGCCATATTTTGACCAAGACATTTCTAAAGGAAAAGGCCGACAAATAGGATTCAAGAATGAAGTGTGGCAAGGTTGCAGCAGTCTTTCAATCATATCTTCACCCATATGCCTAATTGATCAATCCAAAGGTTAGAGACAATCACAATGTTATTGCTCGTGTGTGGATTTTCATGAAGCATTTCATAGTCCTTGAAAGAGAAGCACGTCATCATAATAAAGAGTTTAAGGATCCTATAAGACATAATATAGTGCTTTATATAAGTAGGTATTGGACCGTCATCAATGTATCATTGATCTGCCTGGTAGTTTCATCAACACCGTTGATTTAAAGCAAGATTATCCGTTTTCTCCTTAATTGATTGGTGCATAGTGTATGAGGTGTATCTTACTTAATCAAGAGACAAGGTAAGGATGGCATAGAGATTTCACGAGAGAAGAATCATTTATGCTATATAAAGATGACAATATTTGCTTTCATAGGCTGAGTCGGGGCTCCAGTCGCATCTCATTATAGAAAGATTCAACAACTCATTGAAATTTTCAGCAGTTTGGGAGCCCCGAAATGTTACTCCAATCATATATGTCAGGACCAATCATATTTCTCAAAATCATTGATCTTTGTATGTTACGCATGTGTTTATGGAAACACCTTGACCATATCCACATTCTGAATGTTATCAAAGTTATGCAACTCTAATTCATAATTTCATGAAAATTTTCCAATGCTTCGAAGAGATCAGATGCGCAGAGTGATTGGCAGCCTCATAAACATTATGATAAGTGGATAAGCTAGCATATACTTGTCATTCTGAACAGGGTGGTGGGTAGTGGAAAGTGCTATTGCACTAGGTTAATTTTTTTAATATCTATATTCCTATCGTAACAGATTTTGCACCTACACTGCCCTCAACAGAAAATGTTTTTATGGCATTCACATTTCTGACTGGAATGACATCACCACCTCCATAAAGTATCTCATTAACCTTCCCCTACCATATATGACACATCATGCATGACCAAAATGGATTGTTAAATCCATCCAGCTGAATCAAGCGTCAGTATGAGAATGGAATCACTATTGTTCACCTCAAAAAGTGATTGTATGTGACAGACAGATAGCCAACTTATGAAAAACATCAATATCCCCAGCCTTGAAAAAGTCATTTATGGTTTTGTATACAAAATATCATTACATTAAACTCAGCAAGTTAAAAAGATTTGCAATACCATAAAAAGATGCTATGGTGTGTCTCAATCACCCCACACAGAATTAATGAACATAAGGATAGCCTAATGCAACAAAGAAAACACTCATGTCTAATCTAAAACAAAATCTTAGAGTATGACTGCAAGGATGCTTACAAAGAGCATGATGAAAATAAAACATGGGAAAGCCCAATGCACGATGTGTATTATGGCAGAATATCTAAAGACAACTGCTTAGGTTTCTGATGAACATACAAGCTAAGGAGTAAAACCTCCTAAACAAGGGTAAAAAGTGACCTGACGGTCCGAACTATATGCACACTCCATAAACATAGTATCCAACCCTTTATGTTTCACTGGATTCCAAGAAAGCATACTAAAAATAATAACACAATCCAGAAATGTTTTAACAGATCAAATAAGAAACAAATCCTTCTAATCCAGAAGATTTTCCTTTCAACCCTTTATGTTTCACTGGATTCCAAGAAAGCATACTAAAAGTAATGACACAATCCAGAAATTTTTTAACAGATCAAATAAGAAACAAATCCTTCTAATCCAGAAGATTTTCCTTTGAAGTTTTGTTCCTTTCGAAACTTGTCAAAGTTTTACTAGCTCTGATGTAAAGATCACCCCAAGAGACATCCATTCGCAAAGCCTGCTAATATTTTTTATGTTGGTGTGTGGACAGATCAGTTATGTGCATTTCTGCAAGCCCCAAGAACATGCATACTTCACATAAAACATGAAGGTATAAGTGTGTGATTCCCAGAGAAGTTCCTTATCGTATTTTAGCCTCAATTCATCAATGGATCTGCATGCTTAAAAAAAGGGGATGTTTGCCCATGTTTGCTATGGATGGAAAATGGCAACTTTTGTGTATAATTCGCATAGACTCATGATATGAATCAGAATGAGGAACAAGAAAAGGTATAAATATCAAGGCATAAAACCTACCATTTACTAACAAGGTCTGCCTAACCAATAAAGCTTTTTCAATTATTTGAGAAAAACAAAAATCAAAGTTTATGCTTTGAAGAGATGGATCATAAAAGGATTTGGTTCGACAGTTAAACCTTTCCTCTTTTGCATCGTTTTCATTGTTACACAACGCTCCTGGCATTGTAACTTCATCAGTATAGGCTCCCAAACCTTTGGCATGTTGAGTACAATGTGATGTGAAACTAGATGAGGCAATGCCATTGTACCTAAAATAAATTAATAGTGCTCGTTTCAGAATGAAGAAAATTTCACAAAAAGTTATCTTAATTTTTAAACCAATCATGAGGTACAGAGAACATAATGAATATTGAGTAAATTTAAGTTAAACAACCTTCATGATAAAGTAGAAAAAGTTTACTTATGACAATTAACA
This sequence comes from Ceratopteris richardii, assembly GCA_020310875.1. NCBI lineage: Eukaryota > Viridiplantae > Streptophyta > Polypodiopsida > Polypodiales > Pteridaceae > Ceratopteris > Ceratopteris richardii. Next base: position 58,036,244 of record CM035441.1, on the reverse strand, counting down.
GCAGCTTTTGCCCTTAGATCTGCAACTTTATTCTTGTCATGCAATAACTTAATTAACATCTCAGCCTTTCTCCTGACACTTGCTCCATGATCTTTTTCACAAGGTGGAGGGGGTTCAATGTACTCAAACTCTGTGTTTAAGGCCTGTGACATCATTGTTTCAATCAGACAATATCCACTTCCAAAAAAATTTCAGATAAATTCTTAGAATTCCTTTCTTCCTCCCTAACTGAAGATTAGCCTCCCTAAGACAGACTCACACAAATAACATGTTCATTAATACCCGAATCTGCAAGACTAATCTTCTCATACAAAAAGATCCACCCACTGTCCAATAAACACCAGGAAAACAAGACTAGTGGTATTATATACAGGGGTAGCACTCAATACCTCAAGCTCATCCATGTGCTCCCAAACATCAATTAGTATCCGTTCTGATCCATGAGCAATAAGATACTCAAGCACTGTCAATGCCTGCACTGGTAGTAGAATGTGTCACTACAATAGACAGGTTTTAATTGGAGTAGAAAGGCACATTAAAACTGACCAGCGTTCTCTACAAAATTAACAATTCTATGTGCCATGCTTCTAGCATAAAATGTGTAGTCCATGTTTATTGCCCTTATCCAACAGGACCCACTACAGAGTTTGTAATAATCGCATACCTTGTACACATGGCGCCAATTTCTACCCCTGCTTGCAAGTCTCTTCCAGAGGCATGCGGTAATCACCAAATAATCATCACTAGAACAAAATGAAATGAAAAAAAATTAGTATAAACTAAACATAAGGAATGCTTTAAAAACTTTCAGTGTCGATATTTATAGACAAGAAAGAGGTTTGCCTGTTGAGTTGAAAAAAGGAGAAACAGATTAATTAAAATAATTGTAAATGGAAACACTCTAAATCATTTGCCATGCTCAAATAGCATCATAGGACACAGTATTAATAAAATCCTTTTTGAATAAGGAAATTTCCAAAAAGAACTAAAATCCTATCCATGTTTGATTCACTACGTTCCAAAACTGAACCATGAAACCAGCATATACCTCAATCTGATTGTCACTGTAGATGTCTTGATCCTTGGGAAACTTAAGTATGATTTCATAAAGATCCTATACTAAGTAGCATATTTCTTGGATTACTTCCCTCTAGAAAGAGGTATTGATTTGCTATGCAACTTCGATCCTTGAACTAGATTTTCTTTGTTTATAAAGGATAAAACCTTTGTAGCAGATGGCAAATATCTTAGGAACAACTTGCTCTAGATTAATAGATACATTCACATCTCCTATAACTTCAAGGTTCCTATTGAGGACATCTTGAAAGCTCACTCTCATAGCTACAATGGGATAAGCAAGAGCATGCTTAATGATTATGGAGTTTCTATCACATTACATTTGTGGGTACATCCAAGCTCTGTGTGTGTGTTCCTCCATGGAGATCCGCGCAAGTCCGTGGCTAGGAGTTGTAACAAAAGAATGGGTTTGTCAATTAAGATTGGTATCAAAGCCTGAATCCGGTCTTATCAGCCTGAGGACAGAGGTCACCCCTTCACCTCTACCAAAGACAACCCACACCCAAGCACATCCACATATGGGCAAAACTTAAAAGGAGAGGAAAGAGCAAATTCAATCCCCCCCTCCCCCCCCCCCCCCCCCCAAACACACACATGAGCGTGTGAGAAAGAGATGTCTCTTCCCTCTCTCCCAAGGTACACAAAGAAGTGAAGGCACTACACATACGGCACGCACTTTTCAGACAAACATCCTATATGGGACTTATGCACTCTGTGTGGTGCTCATGCATTTCTCTACACGAGGGAGAAGAAGAGATCTACTCATGTAAGCACAAATATTATGTGTTTGAAGTTACATTATAAATCTCCATTTTGGAGAAGATGAAAATAAGGGTTTTTTGGGATGGTTCAAGGAGAAATTTCCATAAGCATGGAGTATAATGTCCGTACTTCCATGAGGATTCACAAGATTTGTGCAAATGTAGAGAATCGAGAAGAATATATCTTCTCCGAGACCTCACTTCCATCACTTTAATTATGTTTCCAAGTGTAATTTTTGGCAAATTCCTATTTTTGAGAGAGAGAGAGAGACATGGAAAACGGCATGGAATAGAGGATTTATTATGAATACATGCTTTCCTAAGGGAATGAAGCTCCCAAATAGACCCTCCATCAATTTCTGGTTTTTCCTCTTCAAATCCAATCAACCCCCTCAACTTGCACGAGACATATCTCTTCGTTCAGAGGTCTGATTGGCATCCTTTTTCTTTTGAAACAATCTTATTTCATATGCTTTCCAATGATATATGGCAAATAGCTTTGGATGAGATATTATAGGTCAAATCAAGTCTTCAAGTTCTTTGGCGACGACTGGGAAATCATTTACAAACATTGTTTGGGAGATCGGAGTGTTCTGATTCGATTTTGTCTCTTGGAAAAGCATCATTGAAGCAAAAAGTGTTGGACATCTTTTCCCTCTTTGGCAAGGATCCCTCCAAAGTTTAGAAAGAGCAAAGGTTGACTTGTTGGAACTTGGCAGCCAACATAGTACTAGTGGTCTTCAAATGAGCATATCTTCCAATCCATTTATCCATTATGGATGCTTCTTGACTTTTTGCAAAGCTTCTAAACAACCTTTAAAATGATTTCAGATCTCTCAATTCGGCTTCATGATTAATTGTTTGCACCCTGCTAAAGTTAGCGACAAATTTAGTGGATGCCAATTAGAGACAATTTGCAAGCCTCATAACATCTAACTGAGATGATTTCACTTAGATTATCATTGTACAATGAATATATTACTTGTATTGGGTTTTTATCTCATGTAATGTTTTGGTGAAAAGACATCAAAAGCCAATGTTTATGCTTGAGAATTGATTAACTTGTATAGGAACTATTTGAGTGCTTTCATATGCACATTTTGCATATGTAAACACTATTTAGGTCATCACAAGATTGGTGTTGATATGGACCTAGCAGGAATGCAGAAACGGATCATGCACATCTTCAAAGAGTTCGAGGTGTTTGAGACTTCATCAAAAAGAATCAAGGAAGCACATTGAACTCTAGTTTGTTTTTTGGCTTTCTAGTTATACACATGGCACATTTTGAGGATTATCCATGTGCATGATAAGAAAGCTCATAAAGCATTTGAATGGCTTTACAATCCATTATTTGGTATGATTGATCATGCATGGATGCCACTCGTGCATGGCATTTATGACTCTTGCCTTTTTTTTATTCTCATGTCACAAGGAATTAATAATTGTTACAGGATTACTTGATGTATATCCACTTTCTACATTAGAGTTAACCAATGTAATAATGACCCTCCTTCATACTATTCTCAAGAGCATAGTACATAGAATGAGTAGCAATTGCAAGAAGCAATGGAAAGAGCAAGGAGCCTTGTCACATTCCATGGTTGGGATTATGAACACACAATTAACTCAAAACCAAAGAGAGAGAGAGAGAGAGAGAAAGAGAGAGAGAGTAAGAAATTGGGAGAGGGAAAAATAATGGACAGCAAGTACACTATAGAAGAGAGGGCTCTATACACACACACACACACAATATATTAAGCCTTGAGGGCCGATGTCACAAAGCTCAAGAGAGATCTAGAACTCTTCATGAGCATTATGATTATAGTCACCAACAAGTGGTATTATATACGCAAGAACTCTAGATGAAAAGATAAAAAGCTAGACCTAGCTTTATTTTTGGCAAAAACTTGGTGCCCAACTGACGTGGCAGTTTGTGATGAGTTGGCATGCTTGAAAGTGCCTTGAATGTCGTGGGGCAGAGTGCTTGTTTAAAGACCCACTCATGGACATGTTCAGATTTCGGGCATATCTATGTGTGTGTGTTGTGAGTTCTTAGTGTAAGTTTCAACTTTCATGTACTAAAAAAAAAATACTTTTCAAATTTGCTTTTCACTTTTGACCAGAAATTAGGGTTTTACTTTTGAAGGGAAAAATGGTTTTCCAAATACTAAAGTATTATATGGTTGGAAAGCTCTCTCTGAGCACTACACAGATATGTAATAATGTTCACACCCAGAATTTGAGCAATTGACCAGATTTGGCCAGCATATTCACACCAAGTTGACCAACAAGTTGGGCTTCCCCTAGTGGAAGGTTGACCCATTGACCATGGTTTTTGCAATTTTGCCAACTTTGCTAACAGATACTGACCATGCACTTGAACTGCAGTGATGGTACTCATACATTAGAAGTATTAGATTGGTTATTTTTTAGTTGAACCGTATGTGATGCATGACTGAACGAATGAATTCCCAATTAACAATGTCGAATGCCTTCTCACAAAGTCAATATTGTAGCAGAATCATATTCAAAATTGGAATGTATAGCATAATTTGTAGCAAGCATGACACGTGATATATTATTTAAATTGAGTGGCCATAAATGAATCCATGATGAGACCATGTATTATCTTGAACAAGGGTTACATGCATACATACATACATACACGCATGAATGCATGCATACATACATACATACATACATGCATGCATGCATACATACATACATGTGTGAATGCATACATACATACATATGTGCATGCATGCATACATACATAAATGCATGCATACATGCATATATACATACATACATACATACATACATACATACATACATACATACATACATACATACATACATACATACATACATACATACATACACATCATAGTACAAACAGAGAGATTTAAATCGCGATTAAAAATCGGGATTTAAACGATTTAATCGTTTTAATCGTTGGGATTTAAAATAAAAATCGCGATTTTTATTCTTTTGCAATTTTTGTGTTTTTTTTTTTGGGAAATTTTTGTATATACACATATAAAACATTCTAATATAATAATATATATCATAAACTTTATTTATAATGCATGTAATATGAATATAATGCATGATAAAATCTCAAAATAGAGCAAAAATAAAAAAGTAAAAAAAAAATCGAAAAAAATAAAAATCACGAATAAATCGTTTAAATCATTCGAGATTTAAAAGATTTTTATTTTATGAAAAAATTGCGATTTTTTTGTACTATGATACACATACATACATACATACATACATACATACATACATACATACATACATACATACATACATGCATATGTGCATCCATAAATCCATCCATGCATATATGCACATATACATACATACATACATACATACATACATGCATATGTGCATCCATAAATCCATCCATGCATATATGCACATATACATACATACATACATACATACATACATACATACATACATGCATATAAATAGTCTAATAGATACATGTAAGAATAAATTCTCATTTGCATATATTGTACACAAATTTTGGACATTAGTTTTGGACAGTAATTTATAACCCTAGAATTAGGTTAGATTTTGAACTTTACCAAAGTCACATGGAGACGTGTCCCCGAGGCCTTAGGGACGCAAAGATGCCATCCCCAATGAAGGAGGAGGAAGGATGTTAATATGGGACGGGGGACGTCCCGGATGGAAGTTTAGTCACAACCTTGCATCCCCGAAAGCTGGTTACAGATGAAATCAGGGACAAGGGGTCGTTTTGGATGCCATTTTGGAGGGGTTTTGTTTGATTTTGGAAATCGAATTTCACTTCTGATTTTGGAATTTGATGTTTTGCGCCTTTTTTTGGGACCTCTAAAGAGTTGCTTGGCTCCATTCACAAGCATAAATAACCCCCCACTTCAGCTCTTCAAGCTACAAGCTAACTTAGAGCCTTCATTGCAAGCATCTTGTGTGTGTGAAGGCTTGAGTCATCTTCCCCTTGCATATTCAAGGGCTGAGCTCTATCTTCTCAAGCCTCTCTTCACCCTTCTCTTTCTTGCTCCCCTCCTGATAGTATTCTCTTTGCCTATGGCTTCTTCATCATGAACGACGCTCTATCCATGAAACGGTGGCTTATTCTCGTGGGGAGATGTACTTTATCTCATCACATGATGCATCTGACACAAGAAAGTCAGCTGATGTACTTGCTACAGAGTGGACAAGTGCCATAGAGCTTGTGGGGCCATCAAATGTGGTTTACATTGTCACAGATAGGGAGCTTGCAAATAGAGTTGCAGGTGCAATTATATAAAATTTGTACCCTCACATCATTGTTTGCTTTTGCATGGCTCATTGCTTAAATAATGTTCTCAAAGACATTGGAAAATTGGATTGGATTTTGCCTGTAATCAATCAGAAAAATTCATTGGTTAGCTTCATCAACAATCATACTCGTGTGAAGAATGATAGATCTACTCTTGCTTTGCTCAAGCACTCACACACAAGGTTTGCATATAACTTTATCATGTTACATCGAGTAGTGAAATGTAGTGGCGTCTTGAGAAGCCTTTTATTGAGTGATGAATTCGTGAGGATGCCAAAGGCTTCTACTTCAACAAGAAGGCAATTTAGAAGATTAGTTGATGAAACAACATGGTGGGAGAACATTTCTCACATCGTGGACATTGTTCTTCCACTTGTGCACTTACTAAAAATTGTAGATTCCATGGATCCATGCATTGGTAAAGTGTGTGAAGCTATGGATCTCATAATTGAAGCACTAAAAACATGAGTGAAAGACAAAGATAGGTACGAAAAAAATTCAGCTATTTGTGTTAGTAGATGGGATGCATACTACTCCCCACTTCATGTGGCACATACATGTTGGATCCAGAATTCCAAGATAAAAAGGAATATGTAGATCCAGAGGTGGCTAATGGATGGAGTATCATATTAGAAAGATTTGTCCCAGATAGTGTAGCTAGAAGACTTATCAAAGATCAGCTATTCAAATATAGAATAGGGAAAGATGCTTCATATGCATGTGCATATGCCCAAGAGGATAGGTTACGTGTTGGTGTTGCCCTATGGTGGGAGGATTTTGGTTTTGATGGTCCAGATCTTCAACAATTGGCCATTATCTAAGTTCCCTTTATAAAGAAGGTATTATTCCTCTTCCTCAGATGTCTCATGAGTAGTAGATGAGTGGTAAGTATTTTTGTAATTTGGAAGTATCTTGTATTTTTGCTACTCTTATAGTTTTTTTTAATTCAAACTTGTGTGCATGCTCTCTTGGCATGCGTATGTGAATGTCTCCTGCTTCTTGAACTCACAATTTGGTTTTCCGAGTATATCCTTTTGTGTCCAATAGATCCTTTTGTAGTAAGCTCATTGTTTTGTGGGTACAATCGAACCTTGACCAAGATTTGTGTGCAAAAAATTCTGCTCCTAGCCCTTCCTTTCTCTTCTATATCTCCTACCACTCCTTTTGAACCATCTGCAAGTCTGTTAAATATTGGTCAACGTCTAATCAACTTCCAACCTGGTCAACTTTGTTCAACAAAATCAAACCTATAGGCTGATGATCACACTTAATCAAAGGAGGTACTTTTGCTCAAGAATAAGGTGAATTTCAGAAATTTCAGCACATAAACCAAAAAATTCAGATTTTAAGAGCTTGATTGCCAATTTCTCTCTTCGTGAACCTCTATTAAGTGGCTTTGTCCATCTCTCTTCCCTCGATAATAATACTTGCTCTTCAGCAGAAGAGCAGCTGCATCTTAGGTGACTGCCCCTATGCAGTAGGGTGGCATAGATCTATGGCTGGAATCAGGGCGATTGATTTTTTTCTCCAGATGTCTTATTTTTCCGAAAAGGAGGTGGAGGGTTTTCATGGCCTCATGAAGCTGCTGCTGCTCTTCATGCCTTTATGAAGGATGGTGCTACTGCTCATGGTTTTGTGGAGGGCAGTGCTGCTTCCCATGGAGAAAGGGGAATTTTTTTTCCTAGAAAGGAGGATGGCCTTGCGAGCTAGTCCCCCCCCCCCCCCCCCCCCCCCAATCCAACCAAGAAAATCCTTCCTCACCAAGACTTCGGATTTGGAAACATTCCTACTTGTTTTGTGCAAAATTGCTCTACTTACTTTGGGTGAATTTGTTGCTATGGTTGCTCAATGCAAGAATTTTTTTCTCTTCATGCCCAAATAGGGTTTCTTGTTGAGGTTATTTGTATACATAAACACTATCTTGTTTCATCTTGTGAGCATCTTATTCTATAAGCATTATTTGTATACATAAACTCTATCTTGTTTCATCTTGTAGCATCTTATTCTATGAGCATCTAATCCATCATGTCTAGTAAGTGTCTTGTTCATCTAGTGTTTTGTCTTTCTCAATGGGCAACCAATCCAATGTCCTAGGTGCTTTATCTAGTGAGGAAAAGATTGAAGGAAGCTCTAATTATCCACATTAGAGTTCCATGCTTTAAAAATCTTTTGCTAACAAAAGATTTGTTGGATTATGTGACAAGCGACTTACCACGTCCCTCCATAGTTCAAAAAAACGCGTTTTTTTCGAAAAATAAAAAACGTTTAGGACGTTCGGACGTTCCGAACGTCCTAATACGTTTTTTTGGGTTTTTTTTTTTTTTTTTTTTTTTTTTTTTTTTTTTTTTTTAAAGATCATCTTCAATTTTTATTTTTTTTTCATAAACATAATTATGAGAATGTAAGGTTTTCTTTCCTTCTTTACTGAATTCTGAACCAAAAGTCCCTCTTATCTGTTCAGAAAAAAGTCCCTATTTTGATTTTAAAAGATATTTCATTTAGCAAGGAGTAAGGACCATTAAATTGTTGACATTATTTTTCTCCATTCTTGACTCTATCACTCTAAATGCATTGTCTTAAGAGTTTTAATGTGCTTTAAGCTCATCAATCCTTTGTCTAACACTTCATTCCCATTTTTTGTTTACTTTAATCCAATTCGTTTTGGGCTTTCCTAACTCCAGATCATTGTAGTGGTAGTAGATTAAGTTTTTTATGTGTTTTTAGCACTAGATATTGAAACGAGTGTTATATATACATTATTAATGGATTATTAGAGAAAAAAAATTTGAAATGTTGCAACAAAATATATTACTCGTTTTTTATTTCCGTTTTTTTAGTACTCTACGTACTAAATGTTTTAAAACCCGTTTTTAAAACTCGTTTTTAAAACTCTCTTTGAACTATGCGTCCCTCGAGACCTGGACTTACACCCTTTAAGGGGAAGATAAAGAGTTATAACTTGAGATGAAGCTTCTACTGTCACTTTTTGCACACAAACCTGAGTTAGATAAACTCAAGTTCTTGGTAGTCAAGCTTTTAATGGCCAATATAAATGAGATCCTAAAGATTTGCAAGTCTTGTCTCTCATTACTTTTTCTATGAAGAGGTGGTGATTCCACATATACGTCCTTGTACGCGATCTAAAGAAGCATCAGACAGACTTGATGATCTCTTATATTCTCCAATATTATTAAGAATCAATATTTGAAAAGACAATTACATAGCCTTAGAATGGAAGAAGGTATTTCTAAACAAGAACACCCAAATAGAATTCAAGACCTTGTTGATCAATCGATTAATATTGAGGTTTACATTGAAAATGAGAAACTTGTAACATAACTTTAAATTCCTTGCTTAGATCATATATGTACTTCCTCACAACTTTTTACATTACTGATATTGTTATTACTTTTAGAAAGTTGCAAAACTTGTTATAGGAAGTTCAGTCAAGGTTCAATCTTGGCTTGCAAGAATCTATGCAGAACTTAGACCTAGCTTTGGCTACCAAGTTAAAGGAGAGACGTACCAAAGGTAAAGATGAAGTATTTAAAGTGATTATGAAGAATCAAAAAACCCTAGTGACAAGAAAAAGACCTATAAGAAAGGAAATTGCTACTATTAAAAAGAACTTGGTCATTACAAGGATGAATGTGGAATTAAAAAAAGCTAAACTCAAAAGAGAATCTAGAAATATTATAGCATATAGATGATGATTTTACTCGTACAATGAATCAAGTTGAGAATAAAAACATAATAAGTTAGTGGGATGAAGACTATGTACTTCGTCAATCATTGTTATAAACAAAGAAATGATTTGTTATTTTCCTATGTATGTTGCTTGTTGTTTGATAGTGGTGCTTCTAAAAACATCACTCCACGTTTCAACTTGTTTTCAACCATCTCATCACCTAAACCAAATCTATTAGTAACTTGTGCAAATAACCAAACACTACCAATTCATGGCATTGGGACAATCTTCCTTGAGACTAAGAGTGGTGGGACTTACCAACTTGTTGAGGCCAAATATAGCTAGAAACTTGGTTTCTTGTTCTACATTATTGAAAGATAACTTGAATATTGTTTTTTATGGGAGTAAGTGTCTTGTTATTGATTAAAATAAAAAAGAAGTTTTATTTTTTGGTACTTTTTCTAACGATTTGGTTTAGTTTGATTATCCAAATATCAAGAAAAAATTTAGAAAACTTTCATGAGTAGAGTAAAAGAAATATATTGCCATACTTTGAGTCTGCTAATTTTGTTTGGGACTTTTCTCTTGATATGAATACTTGTGACGTTTTTTATAATTTGGATAATACTCATTGTGTTATAATCTATTGAGAGTTCTTCTACATCCTCTCGTTCCCAAACATCCTTTATTTCACATATTCCGCTTGCACATCTTTCTTCTCCTCGTTCTTTTTTTGCACATACTCCTAGATTTCTTCAAAAACCATAAATTTCATCCAAAGAACTTACCTATTATGAAAAAGAACACATTTCTTGTTTGTGATGTTACTATTGATGATATTCTTGTTAACTTGAGACACATACAAGTACTTTCGAAGTTAAAGTTTTTGAAGATGAAATCAAAGATTTGATTTTCATTATGGAAGATAATTTACAATCTTTCATCAAATTTATCCTTTATGGAAGATATTATCGATTTGAGAAAATCCGGAATACATCTCTATCAAAATCCAAGTCAACTTTACAAGACAACAACAACAATTACAACACCTTGAAATTATTCAAAGACCAAAGCTTGATGGAATTCAAATGGAAGTATATTGTTTTAAATTTTCAAAGACTTCTTATCCTATACAAAGCCCACAATCTTTGGTATAGATGGATTATACTTTGGTTATTTTCTTGAAATAACAACATAGAAGAAACTCCCATATCGAATCCCTTTGGAAAAATTTACCTATTGAGTGATAAGTACCTTATAAGAAATTTGTCAAAAAAAGAGAACTGTAAAGAAGATACGATATCATTCTTCAAAATATTCCCACTTCAAGGCCCCATACAAATAGAATTTAGAGGGAGAATCGTAGGAGATAAAATATTATTTGTATATATTGTGCATAAATTTTTGGACATTATTTTAGGACATTAATTTATAACCCTAAAATAAAATTAGATTTTGATATTGTTCACTCTAGGCACGATTTCTCTCAAAATATGAAGAGATAAGACTAGAGCTTTGAGATAAGTTTAGAAGACTACATTATCTTTCTAACAAGTGAAAGATTACAAGAAATGCATAACATATGAAAAGGAAACTCTAATCTATACTCAAAGTTATCTAGCTCCTTGACTATCAAAACAAAGAGTCAGATATGTTACCTAAAGTTGGAAGAAATCCTTCAAGCTAGGAGAGGGCTTGCTTAACAAGGGGCTACTAGCTTATTCAAATTCCCAAAGTGATAACACACGTGGGACTTATCTCATTCGAAGCACTTGGCATGTATATACAACTTGAAAAAGGTCCCCTAGAAGGTAGAATGTCCTTTTCCTAGAAAATAGGATCCATTACACCTAAGTGTGATAGGTGATTGATTGAGAGATATGAGGGGGACTCGAACTCAAATTGAATGCACGAGTTCTCGTGCTTGGCTCCTTGCTTCATGATGATGCCCTAAGTATAAACAAGAGAAGTGTGGGAATTGAACTCATGACCTACCTGCTAGATGTATGATGGGCTAACCACTTGCCCCAAAAGCCATGGTTGAGGATTTCTTCCCACTCCTCCATGTTAGGGCATGGTTCAACCATCTTCTGTTTGTCATTTCTTGAGGCTAATACTCTTTCCTTTTTGGAGACCATTGTCCTCAATGATCTACCTCTAATCTCCCCTTGAACTGATGTCCTTACCCTTGCATAGTCTCTTGAATATTCTTGTTCTCAACCTTGGTCTTTTGAATCCTTGCTCTCAACTTTGGTGTCTTGAGCCCTTGTTATCAACCTCAATATCTTGAAGTTGGTTCTCACCCAATCTAATGCTTTTATTGGAAAGTTCGTTCCAAGAGCTTTCTAACGAAACCTTGCAAGTTTAAATCCGACCAATGGATTGGGAGATACACTCTAATCTTTATTGGGAAACTTCTCTAAGGGACACGTGCTACTTTTTGTACCATTTCAGATACAAAGTGCCCAAGCACCTTTTCTAGAGGCCATTGGGTGCCCATGAGCCTTGTGAAATCTACCCACCTTTCCCAAGCCTACTTCCTAGGCTCTGATTCCAATTGTGAGCATTGAGCTCATGACCTACCGGTTAGGAGTATTATGGGCTAACCACGTGCCCCAAAAGCCATGATTGAAAATTACTTCCTAATCCTCCCTCGTAGGGTGTGGTTCAACCATCTCCTGCCTGTCATTTCTTGAGTCTAACAAGACGTGGTTCATATTCTCCTAAGGTTGGAGCTTGATTTCCAGCATATCCTACATGCCCTACTGATATATTTTGGTAGTGATGTGTGTGAACACTAGGAATTGAACACTAGGAACTTTCTTCCCTCTTTAGAGGTTTTTTCCCTCGCTTGTATATATGCCTATAACCCTAACGAGTCATATATCTTTGTACATTCACTTGGTAATACATTCAGTATTGTGTGTTGTGCTCCAAGCTTCTTTTTCTTCCTTGTGTTTTTCATGTGCTTCTGCAGAAGCTTGGAGCACAACACACAATATTGAATGTATTACCAAGTGAATGTACAAAGATATATGAATCGTTAGGGTTCATCTAGGACATCATCGCCACCCCTTCGATCACAATCTCCTAATCGCACGAGAATTGGTGAGCATACTAAGGGCAATTAGGGGTTCAAAACATCTTTGTTTTGTGGTTTCGAAATTTAGATTTGAGCTCGTTTCGGCATTCGAACACATTATCGCAATGTTTGTGCAGGAAATTTCATCCTTTTGTGCCAAACATATATACAAGTTTTGGTTCGCCACAAGTATAGCAGAGCTTGACATGGTAGTTCTGTTCAACTTTTTGAGATACAATCATTTTTTTGCATTAGGGTATTTTCATCAGTGGCCACGGCTAAAAGCAATAAAGTCTACTGTATGTTGGTTGTTGAGGACAAGTTGGATGGTACCAATTACCCATTATGGGCATATATGATGTGTCATGTATTGGTAGCAAAAGGAATGTAGAATATTGTGCATGATGTTGAAAAACGGCCTACTACACCTGCAAATACAGTTATTGAAGGTGATGCAGATGGCATTGCATAGCAACTTTGTTGGGATGGCAAAGATGCTCAGGCACATGCATTGATAGCTTTGTCTATCAAACGTGCCATTATCCCTCATATGTGCTCTTGCAAAAGAGCAAAGGATGCTTGGGATACACTTACCACTTTGTACCAGGAAAGAAATAAGGCTCATGTTGCTTACCTCCAAAAACAGTTGGAGAGTGAGCACATGAATGAAGGAGATTCTATGGACAATTTTTTGACAAAGATCAAAGATTTGGAAGGGAAGTTTGTTTATTTCCGCAAATGAAGTCTTACTAGAGAATTCACTAGCGCGGACTGTTCTTATTGATCTTCGTGATTCATATCAAAGTTTTGCTTCTACTCTTTGGTTGATGATGAAAGGCAATCAAAATGCCTTAACATTTGAGGGGTTAGTCTCTGTTTTATTGCAAGAAGTTCAGTCTAGCCAAAATAGGTCCATTATGCATGTTGCACATCAAGCTTTCTTAGCTAGTCAAAAGGGCAAAGGTAAATGGAGTTCACCTACTAGTAAGCAAAAATATGCTAATTCTACAGAGTCAAAAAGGGAAGACAAAGACGAGAAGAAAACAGAAAAGAAGAAACTGTTGTACAAATACTGTACAGGAAATGATCATGTCATGAAGAGTTGTCCAAAACTGGCTGCAAAAGAGGCAAAGAAGAAAGAGGCCGGAATGGTTGTTGAAGAGGCCTCTACACCTAAAATAGAGTATGCCAATCTTGTGCAGAATGAAGAATGGGCATTTACTACTATTTGAAGCTATGAGCCATCTTCTCATGAACAATGTATGTCTATAGTAGAATCAGATGTTTGGTACTTTGACAATGGGGAAACCAAACATATTGCCTCGTAGTCAAGTTTCTTCAGTTCACTTCAACCTACCCCTACAAGGAATACTATCACATGCGCTAACAACTCCTCTTATCTTGTAATGGGAGTTTGCAAGATCATTTTGACTACTTCTAATGGTGGTTCTTTCACATTGTCAAATGTTTTGTTTATGCCAAGGATCAAGAAAAATATGTTGTCAGTTTCAACATTCGCCAAGATCGGCTTGGTTGTCAAATTTATTTATGATAGATGTACAAACTCATGATCTCTCAAACGGCGATGTTAATATTGCTTCTGGCATTTGATGTCCTTGGCTCTATAAGCTCATAGGCTATGTGAAATCTGTCAATGATTCAGCATGTGAAGTTCAAGATTCTCAAGCTATCTCAGATGCAAAGTTTTGGCATGCATGCTTTGTTCATCTGAATTTCGCTAGTTTAGTACGCATGCAGAAATCTGAAATGGGGTTTTCTCTGTCCAAACTTGAGGTACGTGATAAACATGTTTGTGCAAGCTCTATTTTAGACAAAAGTCCTCCTTCCCAAAAGATGGTTCAATTCGAGCTACTCAGAAATTGAAGCTTGTTCAGAGTGATCTCTGGCCCTATGCAAACACCTTTTTTTGGGACCTACCCTTATACTTCGTTACTTTTATTGATGATTTTTCCAAGCATGCATAGATGTATCCATTGAAAGCAAGTCAGAAGTGTTTATGTGCTTCAAACAAATTTTGGTTTTGGTTGAAAATCTGTCAGCATGTAAAATGGGCACCCTTCTTTCTGATCAAGGGGGAGAATACATGTCTTCTGATTTTAATGCATTTCTGGTTGAAAGTGGGATAAAACATCAGTGTACATTGTTGTATACACCTCAAGAGAATGAGGTTGCTGAAAGAAAGAACAAGTCTCTCATGGACATGGCGAGGTGTATTGTGAAAAAGTCAAGCTTTATCACATTGTTTCTGGCTTGAGGTTGTTATGCATATGTACTTAACAGGTATCCAACCAAAGCACTGCAGTCTATCACTCCATATGAGGCTTGGCATGGTCACAAGCCATCTATTGCTCATTTGTGTCTTTGGTTGTCTACATATGCATAAGTGTCTGAACAAGAACGCAAAAACTTGGATGATAATGCAGTGAAATGTATTCTTGTTGGGTATAGTTCTGAAAGCAAAGGTTATCGTTTGTATCATCCACAAAATAAATGCATTTTGGTTAGTCATGATTTTTTTTTTGTGGAAGATGCAATTCAATCATTACTTTTATGTACTAAGGAGACATCAGTTAGCTCCAAGGACGTGTATGACCCTTTTCAGCCTCTTTTATAGATGGACAGTCAAGTGCTCATCCAAATGAGGCAATTTCTCAACCTTTACAAGTTGCATATGATGATGAAGATCATTCCATCTCTGATGGAGATTTACATGATGCACTTGTTGATGAGAGGGCTGATATAGAGGAGGCAAAAACTATGCCCAAATGTTTGGTGAAGACTTTGCAAGATAGCAAATTAGATGCACCTCTGTCATTTCGTACTCGTTCAAGTTCTCATAGTGCTTCTTTTGCATCAGATTGCTATGCAATGGCTACCTCTGGTCTTTGTGATGAGAATGCGCTTCTTTCTTTTGATGAAGCACAAAAGTAAAAAAATTGGATGATTGTTATGCAATCAAAATATAATGCTATTATGAAGAATGGTACTTCATCTTTATGTGATTTGCCTCCAGGCAAAAGGCCATTGGCACTAAATGGGTATACAAGCTGAGGTGTAAGCGTGATGGAACAATTGACAGGCATAAGGTTAGGCTTATTGCAAAAGGTTATGCTCAAGAGAGAAGCATTGATTTTGATCAAACCTTTGCTCCCACGTGCCAAATGACCACCGTTTGTAGCATT
This sequence comes from Ceratopteris richardii, assembly GCA_020310875.1. Classification (NCBI taxonomy): domain Eukaryota; kingdom Viridiplantae; phylum Streptophyta; class Polypodiopsida; order Polypodiales; family Pteridaceae; genus Ceratopteris; species Ceratopteris richardii. Next base: position 58,020,112 of record CM035441.1, on the reverse strand, counting down.
TGTGCA
>CM035441.1:58012606-58015106 GCA_020310875.1 Ceratopteris richardii | reverse complement strand
GGCCACAGATCCTCATGATTTCCAGACTTATCCGCAGCAAGCCTTCAGTACCACATGATATCATTAGTGCAGAGCTCGCTGCACCACCGATGCTAGTTGAGGCACTATTCCAGACAGTATGCCTATTACACAGACTCCGGAGCACGTGATATGGCATTAGCAGGTGACACCTCCTCATGGTATGCACAGACACGAGACTGGCTGCCCCACCATGGTCTAGCAGGCGACACCTCCTCATGGGTATGCATAGACACGAGACTGGCTGGCCCACCATGGCTTTGACATAGATAGGCTACCACTACTACAGTACGACTCACATGCACCCACCTAGTCGCTCTCTCATAACCAGAGGAATAGGGTCATTCGTCAGGAGATATGGCATACATACATACATACAAAGGACATGGGTGAGCCCTAGGTATACATTGCCACCGAAAATGCTCTATTACCGTGAGCATTTTCTACATATATCGGACGAGGGCTTCATCAAGATTCCGAGATAAATGCAGACATATCTACCCACCACCTTCGAGTCTTCATTGGGCAGCTCCGGGTTTCATCACATCAGCTCGAGATTGAGAGGGGTCGGTCCAAGGGAGTCCCCCGTGAGGAGAGGTGGTGCCCTGCGAGACAGAGGTAGAGAGTGAGGAGCATTTTGTTATCAGATGCCCTGCATACTTAGACCTACGAGCACGGTTCCAGGTAGAGGAGTCACTCCCATTGTGCATGACTATGGGAGACTGGCGACGCTTAGACGCTTCCTCACAGGAGCATACGAGAGGCGAGAGCGGTCACTACGGCCCAGAAATCAACCACGGGTGAGTACCCAAAAGACCATTACCCAGTTCTTTCAGCGAGCTTAGCTACATCTGAGAGGTCCATCTATAGGGCTCACACTCCACCGGGCAGCAGCACAGAGAGCACGGTGCCGACCACGCATGGGCGGATATCGTCGACCACGAATATATCGGGAGGATATCTCATGCATCAGGAGAGCCTACGACCACATGATGGAGCATAGGTGTACCACCACCCCCTGGGTTGTCTTCCTTCAGGAGGCACTCATACCACCACCAATGTACCACATACTACACCCACCTCCACCCATCACCAGTGGTTAGGGTGTTTTACTCACATTATGGATCCCCCATGTATTAGGTGGCCAGTATCTGCAGAGTCAGAGCCAGATCTCCCTAGACTTTTCCAGCCCTATATTGCTTTGAGTAGCGATATACTTTTTATTTTTATTTTCATTTCATCTTCTACACAGGGTTACTACACTTGTACATGGTTTTTGTCTCATAGGCCAAGTTTGGCCTCCAGAAGACGTTAATATGACTTTCTTTCTCTCTCTCTCTCTCTCTCTCTCTCTCTCTCTCTCTCTCTCTCTCTCTCTCTCTCTCTCTATCTATCTATCTATCTATCTATCTATCTACTATCTATCTATACACATACACATACACATACACATACACATACACATACACATACACATACACATACACATACACATACACATACACATACACATACACATACACATACACATACACATACACATACACACATATAAATATATATATATATATATATATATATATATATATATATATCCAGAAGATGGAGCTAGATAGCTTGATGCATTCTCATGATTGTACTACCCTAGACATATGACATGTATATCTCGTGGTTATAGAGCCATATCCCCAATACATTTCTACCTATGTTTAGTCGAGTTAAGTTTGTATCGATTTTGTTTCATTGGTTTTCATTTGTCTTTCCAATAAACAAATGACATACACACCACATACTCCTATTTTCTCTCATATGCCAATTTGAGCTTGGCATAGATGTTCTCTCTCTCTCTCTCTCTCTCTCTCTCTCTCTCTCTCTCTCTCTCTCTCTCTCTCTCTCTCTCTCTCTGACCTACGAGCATAGTTCCATATAGAGCAGTCACTACAGTTGTGCATGACCACTAGAGACCAACAGAGGTTGGGACACTTCCTTAAGGCGGGATATGAGAAACGAAAACAGATGATACAGCCCACGCATCGTACATGGATGAGTACCAAGCATACCATTACTAAGTTCTTTCAGCGAGATGGGCCACATCAAACAGGCCCACCTCCCAGAGGCATAGGGCTCACTCCCTAGCTGGACACGGCAAAGACAGTGCGATGCGGACCACATATGATTGGACATCGATGACCACGACAGCACCAAGGTGCGATGCGGACCACATATGATTGGACATCGATGACCACAACAGCACCAAGAGAATATCTCACGCATCAAGGTAGCCCATGACCACATGATGGAGAAGCTGTGCACCACCACTTGGGAAGCCACTTGGGAAGCCTTCCTTCAGGGGGCACTGAGACCGCCGCCGATGTACTACATAGTCCACCGACCTCCACCCATCATCAGTAATTAGGATATACATATTCAATCCCCCACATGGGCCCCCTTTTATTAGGTGGCCATTATCTGCAGAGTCAGA